>PVJC01002666.1:0-76939 GCA_004026665.1 Murina feae
CTTAACCCCCGAAAATTGTCTGTCCACTCCATTTCTATGCCTCTGATTCTATTCTGTTCACCAGTTTATTTTGTTCATCAGATTTTTTATTCACTTGATTCTTAGATTCACTTGTTGATAGATATATATTTGTTGTTCATAATTTTTACTTTCCTTTTTCTTCTTCCTCTTCTCAAAGGATACCTTTCAGCATTTCATATAACACTGGTTGGATGGTGATGAACTCTTTTAGCATTTCCTTGTCCGTGAAGCTCTTTATCCGACCCTCAATTCTGAACGATAGCTTTGCTGGGTAAAGTAATTTTGGTTGTAGGTTCTTGCTATTCATCACTTTGAATATTTCTTGCCATTCCTTTCTGGCCTGCAAAGTTTCTGTTGAGAAATCAGCTGACAGTCGTATGGGTGCCCCCTTGTAGGTAACTAACTCCTTTTCTCTTGCAGCTTTTAAGGTTCTCTCCTTGTCTTTTGCTCTTAGCATTTTAATTATGATATGTCTTGGTGTGATCCTCCTTCGGTTCCTTTTGTTTGGGGTTCTCTGCACTTCCTGGACTTGGAAGTCTATTTCTTTCACCAGGTGGGGAAGTTTTCTGTCATTATTTCTTCAAATAGGTTTTCAATATCTTGCTCTCTCTCTTCTTCTGGCACCCCTATAATTCTGATGTTGGTGTGCTTGAAGTTGTCCCAGAGACTCCTTACACTATCTTCATACTTTTTGACCCTTTTTCTTTTTTCTTTTTGCTTTTCTGGCTGGGTGGGTTTAACTTCTTCATAGTTCATATCTTTGACTTGATTCTTGCAATCCTCTCGTCTGCTGTTGGATCTCTGTATATTATTCTTTATTTCAGTCAGTGTATGCTTAATTTCTAGTTGGTCCTTTATCATATCCTTGAGGGTCTCATTAGATTCATTGAGGATCTCACTAAATTTATTGGCAGTCTCTAGAAAATTCTTGAAAAACCTAATAACCGTGGTTTTGAACTCTATATCCTGTCGTTTTCTTTCCTCCATTTCTGTCATTTGTGATCTGTTTCTTTGTCTCCGCATTTTGGCTGCTTCCCTTTCTGAGTTAGGTGATTACTGAGAGGAATTAACCTCTGAGCCACTTGGTTATGAGAGTCAGCTGTGTGTATAGTGGGAGAACTTCTGTGCTGGAGACACCCTTATGGGGCAAGAGTTGTTTCAGTGGGGCTTTTGTGCTCACTGCATCTGCCCCGAGTGTGTTCCTTGTGGATCTGAGTTTTGTTTAGTATGGTCCCTCTCTGGCCACTGGATGAGGCTGGCTCTTGTATCTTTAAGGAGGTGTTGATTTAGCCTTTGCCTTAGGCTACTCAGTCTTCTATATGCAAAAGCCTCTGATGCAGCTTGGGAGGGGCGGGGCCTCGGGGAGTCTGCAGGGCGGAGCAAATAGCTATGGCGCTTCTCAGCCCTGCGCTGAGAGACACGGGGTCTCTGTGTCCCACAGTAATTGCTGCAAGCAACGCTGAGAGAAACCCGCTTTGGATTTCCTCCCGGTGCCAGTCAGTCCCCCTTCTCCGGGTGTCCTCAGAAACTTGCTTGGAACTGGAGTTCAGAGCCGCTGGGAACTTGTGGCTCTCTCCATTTTGGAAAAGAACCACGTCCTCCGGCGCCAGCCCTCTCCCCGAGCCCCGTGCATGTGCCTTTGCCTCCGTACCTCTGTACTTTGCTTCCGCTGCTCCTCCAAGTCTCAGATTCTTTCTAGTTGTAGGATTTTCACTCAGTCAGCCTTCCTGTGGTTGTTTTCTTTTCATGGATATTCTGAAATAGTTGTTCACTGCTGCATTTACGGTGTTGACCTTATGCCACCATCTTGCTGTCTCAAGCGAAACACAGGACTTTGATCAATGGGCCTTGCTAGGTTCCTTCCTCTCTGTCACGCACTAGTCCATACTAAATTATTATCTGTAATTCTGTCTCCTTTCCTTTCTATCTAATTTTTTTAGGCAGTTAGGGAGAAGGTCAAAGGTTTTCCTGAGTCTTTCATTTCTTAAAAATAATCAGCTTAAAATAATCAAGATCCCCAGAAGGCATATTTTAGGAGATGACAAAATTTGCTTCCCCTGAGGGGAATGGAATAAATATACAACTTAATTTTTTCCAAAATATAGTCTAATATTTTAAAAAACTATGCCAAGTGTATAAATTAGATATATTTGCACTACAAAAATTAAGTCATTAAGCACAATCGCAGTATGCCTTTGTAAGGAAACTGTAACTCATGGGTCAATAAAATATAGCTAACTCCTGTTTATCACTTGCTATTTTTTTAAGAGTTACACAAATATCTGTAATTCAAATCCTTCTTTTCCAGGTTCTGGAAGGTCATTTATACAAATTTAGAGCAAGTGGCAAATCTTGAAGAGGCTAAGTCATTGTCATTTTCAAGTATCAGGTGCATTCCAGGAACCAATCCTAGAATACTGTCTTCTGTAGACTATAGAGACAGGGACTTCTCAAGTTGAGAAAGTCCTGGCAGGTACTGGTGGAGGCAGAAGAAGCATGGCGGATAGGCTTCTATGCCTGGATTAAGGATAGTGGGATACTGTGTCAGAGTAGTCTAAGAAATGAACAGAGCATGGACATGTTTGACTCATAGCCAAATATAATATACTCAGGTGAGAATTTCATTGTCATTCTCCTCTACCTGTATTTGTTTCTTAAGCCATGCTCCTGACCACCACTTCTTATTTGGGGGTGTAAATTTTCTTGTTATATATAGAGAAAGCAGAAATTATAGCTTCTGACATTACTAATTTAAGTAGTTATTTCTGGATCAAGAAGGTGAAAAAGAAAAACCAGACTTGAGTCCTCTATACCTTCTTGTCTTTGTAACAGAAGGCATCCTAAGGGGATGAAAAAGGTAATTAATATTTTTATGCTTACTCTGTGCTAACTACTTTCTGTGTTCTGCTTTTTTAAAATTTAAAATTGACTTTAAATATTTAGGTAGGTGTTATTATCCTCATTTTAGAGATGAGGAAACAGATGCATAAGGGCCACATAGCAATACAGCCAACATTCTGGTTTAAGTGCTTCTAACTGCATAGTTGGACTCTCTTTATTACTCTGCCCTACCAGCTACAGAAGGAACCTCCATCAGCTCCCACTGTGGCTCTCTAGCTGCCCTCTACCCAATGATAAACATCTAAGTGACCCATTTTTCTGATTTCACATACAGCCCTTTCAAAAAGACATTGCTCAGTAAGGAGTAATGTTTCTATCCCTAAGCTCAGATTTCACATTATATTTTGCACTGATTCACAGAGCAAAACTCTCCTGATGCCAGCATCCCTTCATGAAACCAATTCATCCTAGGAAAAGGGTTTGTTTCATCTCAAATGCCATGGTCAAACTTTATTTAGTACACAGGACAAAGTTAAGCACTATCAAGGTTAGAATTAGGATCCTTTACCTCCCCATAAGAAGAGGAATGCCCAGAAAGCATCCACCCACGGAGGTAGCACACACACTTGCAGTATGTTGTCCATGGATTTGTAATAGTAAAACAAACCCTCTTGGGTTCTTGAAAAACCCTGTATAATGTGTTTTGTGGAAGCAAAATGTCAGTGTCCTGTGGCTCAGGCAATAAGACTCTCATATGGAAACTGGCTGTGTTTTTAAGCATTATTCATCATCATAAGCCACTGAGAGCCACTCACATCATTCTCTTCAGGCCGAGAGCAGGTTAGTTTTGTTTTTTGTTTCCCTAACATTCACTCAGCAAACTTTTATAGGCCACAAATTGTTTAATTTATATTCAGGGGACTTATTGTTCTAGATATTTATATGCTGCAAATTAAATGCAAAAGAAGTACGTTTGGAAAGCCAAAGTTTAAGGAACGTCTGGTTTAAATTTTAAGGAAAAGAAAAACATGGTAATTTTATTTCTTTCATTCATTTTTGTATTTTGTTTGGACTTCAGGCACAGAGATTGGAATTCATCATAATTATATGTGGCTCCTTATTGACATTGGTTTATGTAAGACTTTTTCTTACTTCATTCATTTGTTCATTCACTCCTTTTATCCTCATTTCCTATTCCCTTCCACAGGAAAACATTCAAATTTGTTTTCATTTGTAAACGTTACTTTGTATGCATCAATTTTTTTATTCATTTTTTTTGAAATATATTTTTATTGATTTCAGAGAGGAAGTGAGAGGGAGAGAGAGAAACATTGATCGGCTGCCTCCTGCACACCTGCTACTAGAGATTGAGCCCTCATCCCAGACATGTGTCCTTGACTGCAATCGAACCTGGACCTTTCAGGCCACAGGCCAATGCTCTATCCATTGAGCCAAACAAGCTAGGGCTATTCAGCTTTTCTTAAAGATATATATTTACCAGGTGCCTGGTGCACAAAAATTTGTGCACTTGGGAGGTCCCTCAGCCTGACCTGTGCCCTCTCACAGTCTGGGACCCCTCAGGGAATATTCACCTGCTGGTGTGCCTGGCCAGCCTGGGTGAGGGGCTGATGGCTGTTTGCAGGATGGTCAAGCCTCCCAGTGTGGATCCTTACCCCATTGGGGTGTGGCAAGCCTCAGTGATGGGCTGAGGGCCGTTTTCAGGCTGCCCACAGTCCATTCAGGGTTCGGGTCCCTACTGGGTTACCTGGCCAACCTGGGTTCAGAGCTGAGGGCTGTTTTCAGGCTTTCAAGCTGCCCACAGCTCCCATTGAGCCAACGTCCCAGCAAGGCTGGCTGGAATCAGGTTTCTGGGGTTTATTTATCTTCTATAATTGAAACACTGTTGCTTTAAGCCAGGCCTAGGCAGGTAACGAAGCCTCCTGTTTGCTTCAGCTCTGTGGCTTCTATAATTGCAACTATGTTGCTTTGAGCAGAGAGAGGCCCAGCCGGCCTAGGCAGACAGTTTACTCCTGGTGCAATGGAAGCCTCCTGTTTGATCTAGCTCCATGGTGGTTGGCCTCCATCTTGGCTGGGTTAATTTGCATACAGCCGCTCTGATTGGCTGGTGGGCATGGCTTAGGCATCCCAGAGAAATGGTCAATTTCAATATTACGCTTTTATTAGATTAGATTTGTGTTCTAATGGTTGTTGTCTTTAACTTGGGACTTCTACTCATATTTATTTATATCAGTTAACTTCTTAAATATAAAAATATTTACTTATCCTACCAAATCAGATACTTTGTCATGACTTTCTGTCTCATTGGTCTCCCTTTACCTCTACATCCAGAAAGACCTTGGTATTTTTTGATATGTGGAGTCACTCTAATATTTCTTTCTTTTTATTTTATACTAGGGGCCTGGTGTACAAAAATTTGTGCACTTGAGTGTGGGGGTCCCTCAGCTTGGCCTGTGCCCTCTTGCAGTCTGGGATCCCTCAGGTGATGTTCACCTGCTGGTGTGCCTGGCTAGCCTGGGTGAGGGGCTGATGGCTGTTTGCAGGCTGGCCAAGCTCCCCAATGGTGACCCTTAACCCATAAGGGTGTGGCCAGCCTGAGTGAAGGGCTGAGGGCTGTTTCAGGCTGCCCACAGCCCCTTCAGGGTTCGGGTCCCTACTAGAGTGCCTGGCCAGCCTGGGTGAGGGGCTGAGGGTCATTTTCAGGCTGACCACAGCCCCTTCAGGGTCTGGGTCCCTACTAGGGTGCAGGCTGGCCACAGCCCCTTCAGGGAGAGGGGCTGAGGGCTGTTTGCAGGCTGGCCACAGGTCCCATTGACCCAAGGTCCCAGCAAGGCTGGGGTTTATTTATCTTCTATAATTGAAACTTTGTTGTCTTGAGCAGAGGCCACAGCCTGCCTAGGCAGGCAACAAAGCCTCCTGTTTGCTTCAGCTCCATGGCTTCTATAATTGAAACTTTGTTTCCTCCATTGCTGGCCTTCTGTTTGCTCTAGCTCCGTGGCTGCTGGCCACCATCTTGGCTGGGTTAATTTGCATTCTATCACTCTGATTGGCTGGTGGGCATGGCTTGGCTGGTGGGCAAGGCCTAGGTGTAACGGAGTGAGGGTTAATTTGCATATCACTCTTTTATTAGATTAGATTTTGTAGGTAAATGCATTGTTATAAGGCATTTGATTATCCATACTTTCTGTATATCTGGAAATATCCCCCTGTTGTTTTTTCTTCTGTTGAGTTCTTACTACATTAATGCACTAGGTATTAGTCTTCATAGTCAATGCTAGAACTATGAGGTTATTTGTTTGTGTTTACCAGAGGAAATCTCCAGTGCCCTTTGCCTGCAAAATTTTAAGTTCAAAGTTTCTTTTCCATAAATACTTTAAAAATATGATTTTTTAAAAATGAAATGTTGCTTCAATATATTTCTGACATTATGATTCCTATTCCTGTGCAGGAAATCGGTTCTTTCTCTCTGGAAGCTTTTAAATATTCTGTTTTTCTTTGATGTTCTTATTATTACTGTAATGTGTCCAAGTGTGGATTTGTCTCATTAATTCTCATTTTTAGCAAGATGATCACATTGTATTTAAGGTCAGGCATCCATTTTTACAATAACTTTTTTTTACTCAAATATCTATACTGATAATTATAGTGTTATTCTCTTATTTTTTCCTTTGTATTTTTGTCTTTATGCCCTCCTGCCTTCTGAGAAAATTCTTCAATGTGTTAATGTAACTCACTCATTTGTTTTTTATTATCTTTTTCATACCTATTATTTCATTAATATGTTTCTACTTTTCATTATATCTTTGTTTTGCTTCAGATTGCTTATATATTTCCTTATCTTCTTAAGTATATTTTTGATGCTTCTTTAACATTGTTCATTTATTCTTTTAATTTTGCTTCAAATGTGGCATATTGTCCCCTTTGTTGTACTATTTTACTTTTGAGGTAGTTGTACTCTTCAGTTATGTGGCTACTTTGACCCTTGATATTCTATTCCTGACAGTGATTTGGGGAGGGGCCAAGGGCCTCTAGTCCCCATCCTACATGAATTTGCAGAGAAGGTAGAAGATGAGTCCAGGGAGGAGAACCCAGATGCCACAGAGCCTGTGTTGACAGCACCCACTTGTTGCCTGGCCCCAGTTAATGCCACTGGTTGAGGATGACTTCAGGCTCTTAGGAAAAGCAGCCGTGGAGCATGTCTTTACCTAGACTGTCATTTTGCAGGTCTGAGGGTTTAGAGTGAGCATGAGGTAGAGAGCACTTGGGCACACCACATTTACTTTTGCCTACTCTTCTCTCCTAGAGACCTTTATGATTTACTAATATTACCCCCTCCTTTTCCTTGTATGTGCAAAGAAAAAAAAAAAAAAGAAAAGAAAAGAGTCTAAATAGAAAGTAAGGGAGGGACATGCTTTGTGACTCTCTAAACTGGTTGTAAAAATTTGTAGACCTTATTTGGACCCTGATTTAAAAATAAGTTATAAAAAATAAAGGAGGTAACTTATGAATGCATTTAAACAACTGGTTATATTATAATATTAAGAAATTATTTTTAATTTTAGGTTAATGCTATTATAGTTAAATAAAAAGTTTGTACTTTTTAGGATTATTTACTGAAATAATTAAAGAATAACTGATGTGATTTGTTTCAAAATAATATCAGAGAAGACAGAGGTTGCAATGAAGATTAAACAAAGAGTGGCCATGACTTAAATATTGCCTAAGGTTGGTAATGGGTATATGAGGACTTATTTAACTTTTCTGCCAACTTTTGCCTATGTTTGAAATTTTTCATAATAAAAAATAAAAATTAAAGCTGGATGTGCAAAATTTCATGTTATTTTCTCTTATTTTCATGGTTTAATATGGATAACTGAAAAAAATATTGATAAATAATGATGAGAATAAATCATCAATATTATTTCAAGATATAGCCTTTCTAGTCCTAAATTACAACTTGTACTCTTTTATTGCTTCAACAAACTTTTATTAAAGTTTGTCTCTGTTTCCAGCTTTGACCTTGGAGTATACATTTATACTCATTCAAATAACAACAAATAATGACAAATAATGCAACTAGAGTTTATTATTATAATATCATGAAATATAAAATATGAACATGACAGTTCTTAAGGATATATTATTGACTTCCTTGTCTCTTTTTATTTTCTTATCTGTGTTTTAGAAATGTCAAAATTACTTTCTGTCTATCATCTAGAAAAAAAGTCAATATGCTTTTTCTGTAAAGGGCTAGGTAGTAAATATTTCAGTTTTTCGGACCATGTGGTCTCTGTTCCTACTACTCAGCTCTGCTGTTGTAGGGTGAAAGCAGCCATATGTAATATGTAAACAAATGGGTGTAGCTATGCTTCAATAAAACTTTATTTACAAAAGACAGGCTCTAGGCAGACAGATTATCAGATGTCTTTATGTGTTAGAATGCATCCCTGAGAGAGAGAAAACTTGGATAAATAGAAAATGATCTGTATTGAATAGCTGAGATTTGCTTCCCTGGAAAGATAAGGAGGTGGATTATAAAAAAATGTTAGGTGATATTATATGCATTAAAAATGTTATACATAATGTTAACGTTATGAAGCAAAAACAAAAATAGTCCATGCACCCATCCCCAAATAGGGAAGTGTAGACTGATACTAAACTAAGAACTAGCACAGTAAAACCAGTTATGCAAAGCCCCTAATTTTATCCACTAGTCCCTGTCAGCATAAAAATAGAATAGAGAATTTTAAACAGAATTTTCATGTGCTTTCTGAGTATTTAATGCTAAAGTTTTCCACTCACAAATTAGTGTCTAGGAAAACAAAAAGGTACTTTATTCATCTAAAAGTACAATACATTTCCAGCTCTGCTATCCTCAGGCACAGCAGGGTCTTGTCCAATATGTGTACAGCATTTTCATTATGCTTGCAAAATTGTAACTATGGAAAGACATTGTGATATTATTTTTATTATTGTTGATATTAATAGAATTTTTCATAATGAGTTGTTATTAATTATGTGATGTTATAAAAAGAATCCTTAATTATTAATGGCATTGATATGACATTATTAATTTTAATACTAAAATGAACATTTCATTATTCCAGATGCAATTATATTGTTAGACACAAGTTATTGCTAATAGGTTATACTTTCTGCAGCTTAGTTTTGTCACATGATAATGAGCTGAAAGTTTATATTGCCAAATAAAAACTGGCATTGGGGTTTTATTTCAGGGTAGTAGAGGATCAGAGCATTCACTCAGTGGAACAGGGGCAGGTAAGAAGAATTGTTGACCATATTTTGTTTTGTTTATGTCCATTCTGCTCTGGCTGACTTCTCAGTCATCCACTGAGAGGGAAAGCATAGCTGACAGCACTAGTATGTAAAGATTTGGCTGGTGAAGGGTCGTCTGTCATGTCACATTTTCTACACAGTAAATCAACACAGAAGTCCCTCTTCTGTTCAGCATTGGTTATTAAGACATGATATTATTCTGTGATTTATATCATGTTGTCACAATGCATTTCATTTTGCTTTGTTTCAATAATAGAATGAATTCTTTCATAATTTCTTTCAATTTGCCTCAGGAGTTGTTATATACTCCAGGCTTTTATTTCTTTATATTCTGCTCCACCTTATTAATACAAGTGAAGAAAGTATATCCCGCCATAATTGCTTATAGCCTGTACAGTGCATTACAGCATATTACCTCATTTTAGATAATTCTTTTGTAGTGGCATGATATTCTAACACTTAAATGCTCTGTGCAGAAGCAAATAGCTCTGCAAATTACTTTATAATCTTGGTTAACTTCAACTGGTTATTCCCACACAATACTCTAGTCTTTGTCCTTTAACAACCCCTTGCACTTTAAATATCCTCAGGCACAACTTGAAGGGCAGTTTAGCAGAAAAAACTAATAGAAGGAATGAAATCTTCCCTGGTAAAGCTGAGAGCAGGATTTCCGAGGCCTCCCTTGCCCTCTTCATGCTCCATCTCCCCTTGATCTCAGCACATACAAACACTCTTGGCGCACGTGCACCTAGAATGCTCTGATGCCGGGGGCTAAGCAAACCAGACTATTTTCTAATTTCAGACAATTAAGGCAGGTTGAATTTTTCTTTATAAACTCAGAAAAGTACTTCTTTTAAGTTGTAGAGGAGGACTTAGACTATTTTCTAATTTCAGACAATTAAGGCAATTTGAATTTTTCTTTATAAACTCAGAAAAGTACTTCTTTTAAGTTGTAGAGGAGGACTTATTGCCTTTTTTGTGTCTGTTTTTAATCAGAAAATTATCATGAGAGGAAATTACAATTGGCAAAAAATAGTTATAGCATCCTATGTAAGTAAACCTGGAAATTCCTTGCACATTTTCATTCTCTATATAAACATATGATTATTATTAAATTTGTTTATTTATTCTCAAGGTGAAAATATTACTATTGATTTTGAAATTTCCTTTAAGATTAGAATAAAAGAACAAGGAAGGAAAGGAGCATTGTCTTATCCTCCTCATAAAATAATTGCCATATCTGTAATATACTTTAAAACAGTTCAGCAAAGGCAGTGAGATGATGTTTGAGCCATATTCAAGAAGCCAGTAGTTCTCTAGTTAGGAAGTCTTATACCACAGGTTGTCACTGAGCATTTAATTGGAAGAAAGACCATCAAAAGTACCTTGAGTATCTTCATGTTTCATCAAGACCAGAGGCTTTGTTAATTTATGTAAACTCTAAAGGAGAAATGGGTTTTCACTGGTCATATTGTGGCTTATTAATTAGAATACTGGATGTTATATATGGTATTAGTAAAATTAATGTTCTCAAAACAGATGCATTTGCTGAGATATTATAGACATTTCTCCATCCTTGCATTGATAAATCATTAACACCCATGGGTTCTTGCTCATGCCTGTAGGAGTGGCAGTGTGGACTTCTCTTTAAGCTTCCTTGTATGCTGCTGGGTCAAATGAGTCTTGGTCCTCTTACCTGAAAAAGGATTAGCTAAATTCTGCTGCTAGAATAGTGTTGTTTGCCTTAGGTGAAACTTTCCATTCAGGAGTTTTTCAGAGCTTCAGAGACGACAGGGATGTCAACATTATAGGACCAACTATGTGACTATTTATTATTAATCTATATCTGTGTATGTTGCTATTATTATTGCTATTATTATAAACCTGCTAGCAAGTTGTGGGGAGTAGCTAATCTTAACCCTTCACCTACTTCAAACTCTGTGGTTTCCAAGTTATACCATAAAAGAATCAAAATGAGTTTGTATAGCCAAATTATTTAGGTTTGTTTCAAAACCAAAGTGGAAAAATAACATACAAAATATTCTGGAATTGATTTTATCTAAGGTCATAAGATGTTAATTTTCAGCTTTTCCACTTACTTTTTAGGGTAAAATAGGTCTATCCTAAAGTTTAGTTTATATATTCCCATTGATCCCTCCCCTTAACTGACTCAGCTTCAGCCATTTTTGTTCTAGTTCCTGTCTGTTGATATGCTCTTGGGCTCAGCTATGCTAATGGATCCATTGTTTGGAGATCAGGAGTCTTATAAATTGTGTCCTCCTTTGGGCAAAGGAGAAAATCTGGCTTTATTATAACAAAAAGGTGGTGTTAACCAATAAACAGTACTGTGCTTGGGAAGCTGTAATTATGGTTATGGAAGTGTTTAATTTAGGTCCCTATGTCTGTGTCTCCTATATTATATAATCAAAATGCATTCTTACTTTACATTACTATTGCACTGTATTTCCCTAGTGATTTACATTTATAAATTAGCTTCTGTATGTTAGATTTTGATGTGAAATGAGAATAGTGATGGTTTTTCATCACTTACATGAGGAAGATTAACAAATAATATATTCCAAAGGTTAAAAATAATATATTGTTATATCATCAGTTTTCTCTGATTGATTCTTCAGCTAGATTTCCATTTGTACAATTTTATTCACTGCTAAAGTAGATGAAGTGATTTGAACATTACATGATACTACTGCAAACATTTTGTAGTTTGGGAACTACAAACAAGTAATTGTAAAAGTAAAATTGTTTATCAATTTTACTTGTGAATCAATTTCTTAGCCTGGTAAATAGTTTGTATAGACCCAGTGCCTATCACCATTTTTGTGAGGGTGAACAATATAACTTGACCAGAGCCACTGTGGGTCCAAGGCAGGGTTAGAAGTTTTTGCACTTCCTGTACACAGAGAAAAAGTTTAATCAATTGTGAATCAAGTTGTGAATCAATTTCTTAGCCTGGTAAATAGTTTGTATAGACCCAGTGCCTATCACCATTTTCGTGAGGGTGAACAATATAACTTGACCAGAGCCACTGTGGGTCCAAGGCAGGGTTAGAAGTTTTTGCACTTCCTATACACAGAGAAAAAGTTTAATAGCTCAATGAAGATGGGCAAAAAATATGAACAGATAATTGATAGCAAAATAAATGTAATCATACTTTAATATATGAAAAATGTTCATTCTCACATTATGAGAAATACAAATTGAAGCTTCACTAAGTTTTTATTTCTCACTTATCAAATTGACAAAAATAATGAAAGTTTTGCATTGTACTCAGTCAATGAGGCCATGGAGAAGCCATACTCACGCATTATAGGTGGGAGGATGAAATTGCATAACAACTGTGGGAATTTGGTAATTTTATATGAAGTATACTGAAACCAGAAACATTACTTCTAAGAATTTATCCTGAAGTTTCATTGGAAAAATACGGAATCCAGTATAAAAAAGCTGTTTATTTTTTGTTTGATTTGTTTTGTTAATATCACCTGAGGCTATTTCTTCCATTGATTTTTACAGAGAGTAGAAGGGAAGAAGAAGGGAGGAGGAGAAGGGTAGAAAGGGAAAGAGAGAAAGAAACATTGATGTGAGAAAGACATGTCTTTAGCTGCCTCCCACGCACCCTGACTTGGGTTGGGATCAAACCTGCAACCCTGGTACATACCCTTGACTCAGAATCAAATCCATGACTTGGATCTGTGAGCCAGTGTTCTAACCACTGAACAACTGGCCAGGGACAAATGCTATTTGTTTTGATATTATTTATAAAAACAACAGGTTTAAAATATGCCCTCTATTGGAAATTGATTGAGCAAACAATGTTACAGCATAGTGTTATAGTATTAAAAAAAAAAAAGAAATGAGAAAGATCACTATATAGTATGAAGTGATCTCCAGCATAAACTGATAAGGGAAATAAAAGATACAGAACAGCTTGTAGTATACTACATTTTATGTAAGAGAATGGAAGACATAATTATACATATATATATACACATGCTTATAACTTCAATGAAAAGCAAGAGATGGATAAACTTTGCAGGCCAGAAGGGAGTGGCAAGAAATATTCAAAGTGATGAATAGCAAGAACCTACAGCCAAGATTACTTTACCCAGCAAAGCTATCATTCAGAATTGAGGGTCGGATAAAGACCTTCACAGACAAAAAAAAGCTAAAGGAGTTCATCACCACCCAACCAGTATTATATGAAATGCTGAAAAGTATCCTTTGAGAAGAAGAAGAAGAAAAAGGAAAGTAAAAATTATGAACAACAAATACATATCTATCAACAAGTGAATCTAAGAATCAAGTGAATAAAAAATCTGATGAACAGAATAAACTGGTAAACAGAATAGAATCAGAGGCATAGAAAGGGAGTGGACTGACAATTTTCAGGGGTTAAGGGTGTTGGGGGTGCGTGAAGAGAATGGACAATAATCGTACACCTGTGGATGAGGACAGTAGAGGGGCAAGGACAGAGGGTGGGGTGGGAACTGGGAGGAGGGGAGCTATGGGGGGAAAAAGAGGAACAACTGTAATAATCTGAATAATAAAGATAAATTTTAAAAAAGATGGATAAACTGAAAACTAATCATAAACTATACATCTCTCTGCATTTGCACTATAGGAAGTTGAGAAGGGAAATAAAAATGATATAGATGGAAGCCAACATCTATTAATATACTTTCTTATATAGTTTTAATTTTGAAACCATGTAACTATTTGGTACAATTACTTGAAAAGACAAAATCAAAAGAAATTCCTAAAAATTGAAAACAAACTAAAGATATTAAACTGTAAAACATGCTGCTATCATAACACAGTAAGAGTGAAATTATTGCAATTGACATTAAAATAGTATGTATTGATATATTCCCCATGAAGCATAAATAATAGGAATCTAAGAGGACCAAAAAATTCATTATACTACATTTGTTAGACTATTGTTAATTATATTAATGGCCTTGTTATTTTGAAATAGATAGTCAGATGATAGATGATAGATAGATGATAGAAAGATAGATGATAGATAGATAAATATATAGATAGATAATAGATAGGGCAGATGAACAATTTTAGTAACAGATAATATACTGAGTTATTAAAAAATAAAAAACTAGCCATTAGAAATTGATAACAGGTGAATTCATTCTCTTAATTTTCATAGATAAAGGGAGTCAAGCATTTGACCTACCTTTTCTCTATGCACTATATTTCAGGGTAGTCTAATCATTGATGTGAGAAAGTTTTTCATTTTATTAAGAATTGCAGCTAATAAGTGCAGGAGGAAAGAGAGGAGTGGAAATTTATTATTTTTTTTATCCTTAATGAGATCATGGAGGCAGGCTAGAAAGGTCAAAGAAGGTTAGAACCATTATATGAAAAATTAGTAGGGGACTTGGTAATAGCTAAAATCTCCTGAACCAACCCTCCCCCCCCCCATCTTGTCATCAATGAAAACAGGAAATCTGGACATCATGTGGCTGATAGAATGCACATAGTATCGCCTATTCTTTTCCTCCAAAATCAAATTCGATTATGTCTCTAAATCTCACCACTAATTTATTGGAATTAGGAGTTAGAGAAGCGTTTATCAACTTTTTCTTCATTGTAAGCCCTGTGTGGAGACTTTTTTAAGCATCGTTATCCTGATTGCTCCTCACCCCTGTAAAATCTTAACACTCTTCATATATTATGCATCTCTCTGCCTTGGCACTGTGGTTGGGCTTTTCCCTATCCTGGGCATATATCCTCTCCGTAGAGAATGCATGCGTTAGTGAGACAAGTTAAATGGCATCACAAGAAAGTAATCAACTAAAGTTTTAATGTAAAACTATTTTCCCATTAAATCAATAAAATTAAAAGCAAATGGGGCGGGGCAGTGATAAAAAATAAAAGACACAAGAAACAACCTCCAACCAATGCAATGTATAATTTTGTGAAACTTAACATTTTTTATCTGTAATTGAAACAAATCTGTGAACAGATAGCTATGTGACAATTAAGTATATTTGAATATGAGACCGAGTATTAGATGACAAGAAATTATTGTCATTTTTCTGAGATGTGATTATGGTTTTATAGGTTAGAAGAAATTGCTATTATAGGTAGAGATGCATAACTGAGTTTTTATAGTAAAATAGCATGATGTCTGAGATTCACTTTAATATGTAGATTGGGATACAAATGAAACAAAATTGGGCAAACATTGATATTGCTTTGAAATAAGGGTGATGGGTAAATGAGGACTCATTAAAATGTTCTATGTATATGTTGACAAATGTCCATACTAAAATATTTTTTAAAGTATAGCATTTAAACATCTTATAATCTGTTATAAATTCCAATAAGAACGACCCACTTAAACTAAGAAAGAATTACGCCAGCGTGAAAAATTTGGTCTACCTTCATTAAACACAGAAATCTTTCCACATGGTAGAGAAAGAAAAGTACCCATCTGGCAACCATATTCATGGGACTGACATTGATAGAATTCCATAGACAAAAATATGTTTGCTTGCTTGTTTTTTCATTCATGGTCATATGGGAAAACCCAACTGGTGCCAGATTCACTATTTTTGAATTCCTGAAGAGTGACATGTCATAACTCTGACTTTGTAGTCTTCTTCCCCTGCCTCAATCTTCTTTTCCTTTCAAATGTCCTTTTAGTGAGGAAAGATAATCAAACTGAAAAACTGAAATTGTCCTAGCTCCAAAGTTGGCTGAGAAATGCTATGGCCTCAGGTTAAAATTGTTAGCCAAATGTGACTTTACCAGTTGATAAACTGGTTGGCAGTGGAAACACTGTTTTAAAGCATATTGGTTTGTATAGTGGTTGCCAAAAAAACAAATTTGTCTGAATATTCTTATGATAAAATTAAATACTGTTGTTGTTAATATGTAAGATAGGCATAACTTGTTGATTCAATAAAAATTATCAAGAGAACTGATACTTGGCATAATACAGTTTCTAAATAGAATTAATATTTAGCATGGGACAGTGTAATTTAATGCTCAGTTTTTGTTCCAATTGAAATTAAAACAAGAATATTGCAAATTCTTTTTCTGCATTCACTAGCATTCAAATAAATTTTCTCATTTTTCTTTCAGAAGAACAAGAAAAAGGGTCATTAAAATGACCCTTTTAGTTGTTTATTACTGTTGATGTAGTGTTATCATTAACATCAATTAATTTTTAGCAACATTTTAAAAACTTTGCAGTAGAATCAGGATATGTTGATGAGTGTTTCCTAAATCTGAAAATGAAATATATACCTCAAGTGAGGTGGAAAATTTGACATATTTCAAGATACGTTACTAAACCAAAATTGATTTTAAAGCCTGCAAATAATTTAACGGATTAATCATAGTGTCTTGACCAATTAATAAAAAAATGTGAACTCTGTTATTTTACCAAATATTATATGGGTTGATTTTTTTTCTTTCATATTTACTGTCCAGTTAATTTCTATATAGTAATTATATATCTGTGAATAGTTATTAGAATGGCACTTTATCAAAATCACTTTATATTAGTTTGTAAAATACTACTGTGTCTAGTATTTGCACTTATAATAACTAAGCTTCCACAAAAGTAGAATTCTAAGTAGTATAAGAAGGAAAAGAAAAATATTTTCCCTTTATAAAACAAAATTACAAGAAAAATAACAGTTTTAGGGAATGTTATTAATAATGATTTATTTTGCATTTCTAATAAATTATTTTAAAATAATTAATCCTGATTCATTTTTGTTTAACAAAAGTAAAGTTTTCAACTTATCTGAAAATTTTTTAAATGTTGGAACTGATTTACAACTAACTAATAGGAAAAGGTATGTTTCTAACAGAAAGATAAAATTGAAATTGTAGATAATAAATTTCACGCAGCTCACCTATATTCAGATCTTCTCTCATTGATTAAGGTTTGACTCAGATATAATCCTTTTTGGGATGTTAGATGTGTTGCAAGTTGGATGTGTTGCAAGGGTAAGTGAGAACGTTGAGTCAGAACCTGCCTTGCATGTGTGATATGCATTTTTTTCCACTAACTAAAATATGTGAGTCCCAGAAACATTTCTAATTACAACTTTTTATTAAATGATCACCCATTATACATTTAGAAACAATTGTGCTATATTGAAGTTAAAACTTTAGAGAAACCAAAATGGCAGCATAAGTAAACACCTGGAATTGCTGCCTCGCACAACCATTTCAAAACCACAATGAAAAGAAAAAACAGACACCACCCCGACCCACAGGAAGGATGGCTGAGTGGAAATTCTATAACTAGAAAGACACCGAGACTTGGAGGAGGTGCGGAAGTAAAGCGCAGAGGTACGGAGGTGCATGAAAAGGGCTTGTGGAAAGGGCTGGCAACTGAGGATGCAGTTGTCTTTTGCAATACGGAGGGAGTCACAAGCTACTGATGGCTCTGAACTCCAGTTCTGGGTGAGTTTCTGGGGACCTACACTCATATGGGGAGAAGCTGGACTGTCTCGCACCATCTGGAAATGGGGGGAACTCCAGAGTGGCTTTCTCTCGGCAGTGCTGAGGGATACTGAGACCCAGTGCCTCTTAGGGCAGGGCTGAGAATCAGCCATAGCTGTTTGCTCCATCCTGTTGATTCACCGAGATCCTGCCCCATCCAAGCAGCACACAGAGGCTTTTGCATATAAAAGGCTGGTAGCCTCAGGCAGAAGCTAACATAGCATCTCCTTAGAGATCCAAGAGCCAGTGTACCCAGTGGTCAGAGCGGGACCACCCAGATTACAACTCCTCAGATCCATAAGGGACACACTCAGGGGGAAGACTCAGTGAGCACCAAAGCCCCATTGAAGCAAGTCTTGCCCCATAAGTGTATCTCCAGCACAGAAGTTCTCCCACCATAGACACAGCTGATTCTCACAGCCAAGTGGCATGGGGGTCAATTCTTCTCAGTGATACCAAAAACAATTAAGGCTCAGCTACAACAAGACTGTGCACAAAGCCTACAAAGGGGTGCAATAAGAGTGTCTACCTCAGGTAATTGGGGAAGCTGAGCCACTCAGCCCTATAGGACACCTAGCACACAAAGCCACTCTATCAAGGCAGGGAAGCAGCCAGAATGCAGAGACAAAGAAACAGATCACAAATGACAGAAATGGAGGAAAGCAAACTACTGGATATAGAGTTCAAAACCACGGTTGTAAGGTTTTTCAAGAATTTTCTAGAAACTGCTGATAAATTTAGTGAGAACCTCAAGGATATGAAAAAGGACCAGCTATAAATTAAACATACACAGATTGAAATAAAGAATAATATACAGAGATCCAACAGCAGACTACAGGATCACAATAATCAAGTCAAAGATTTGTAATTTGAAGAAGCCAATTATAGGGGTGCCAGAAGAAGAGAGAGATCAAGATATTGGAAACCTATTTGAAGAAATAATGACAGAAAACTTCCCCTACCTGGTGAAAGAAATAGACTTCCAAGTCCAGGAAGCACAGAGAATCCCAAACAAAAGGAATCCAAAGAGGACCACACCAAGACACATCATAATTAAAATGCCAAGAGCAGAAAACAAAGAGAGAATCTTAAAAGAAGCAAGAGAAAAGCAGTTTGTTACCTACAAGGGGGAACCCATACGACTGTCAGCTGATTTCTCAACAGAAACTTTGCAGGCCAGAAGGGAGTGGCAAGAAATATTCAAAGTGATGAACAGCAAGAACCTACAACCAAGATTACTTTACCCAGCAAAGCTATCATTCAGAATTGAAGGTCAGATAAAGAGCTTCTCAGACAAGAAAAAGCTAAAAGAGTTCATCACCACCCAACCAGTATGAAAAGTATCCTTTGAGAAGAGAAAGAAGAAGAAAAAGTAAAGACAAAAATTATGAACAACAAATACATATCTATCAACAAGTGAACCTAAAAATCAAGTGAATAAATAAATCTGATGAACAGAATAAACTGGTGAATAGAATAGAATCAGAGGCATAGAAAGGGAGTGGACTGACAATTCTCAGGGGGAAAGGGTTTTGGGGGTGCGGGAAGAGACTGGACAAAAATCGTGTACCTATGGAAGAGGACAGTGTGGTGCGTAAGGGCAGAGGGTGGGGTGAGAACTGGGAGGAGGGGAGCTATGGGGGAAAAAAAGAGGAACAAATGTAATAATATGAACAATAAAGATTTTAAAAAATTAGTAAAAACATAAAAAAACACTTTATAAGTCACCAATTCTATCTCACTATAAGACACATTAATCTTTCTATAATTCAATTCAGGAATTATCTTCTTATATATATTTAAGATTGTGTTGATTAGTGAAAAATACAAATAAAGGAGTTTTTATAATATTTATAAACCCATCTTGTCTCAAGTTGACTTAAACTTAGAACTTGCTCTCAGGAAGCCTCATTCTTGGTGGGATTATATATATATATATTAAATGTTGTAAGAGAAGTACAAATTAAAGGACTAATAGAGTGTATAGATGTTGACAGCCAGAACTGAAGCTGGAGATAAGAAGAAGATTGGAAGAAACAATTTTTAACTTATGCTTTCTTGGAGGAGTATGTTTTTGACAATAAAGAGGGTAAGGATGTAGGGATCAAAAGATCATTTGGACTAAGAGACCACAAACCCTTAAAGTATAAGAACACATGAAAGGGAATGTATCAAGTGTTTTCAGAATAGTGAAACTTTCTGGGTGTCTGGAATATAAGATCTGTGAAAAGGTGTGTTAAAAAGATGGTTTATGAACAGACTATGAAAGACCTTTAAAGACATTTTGCATTTTTCTTTAAAATATTATTTAATAGGAAATTGTTGTAACTAAAGCTGTGGTTTAAAATTAAAAGGCAATGAGAAGTGAGGATTGTAGAGTTAACAAATCAAAAGCAGGAAATCACTTAAAAGACTACTTCAATGTGTCTGTATAGGAAAATAGCTGTGGGCACAGAAATGAGAAGACATTGATGGGGTTTGTTGAAACTGAATCAATGGGACCTTGAAAGTGACAAGTAAAGGGGAATTAATGAAAGGGAGAAATGGGAAATGAGAAAAATGACAAAGTCGAATAAGATGGAAAAACCTAGCATTTGGAAGAAAAGAGATGGGATCCACTGATAAAAAAAACTCCCTTTGAGGCTGATGAGTTTGATATATTGCTAGAACATGAAGGTAGAATTCTCTCAAATGTAATTATAAATGTGGATGTTATGAGAGAGATGAGGATTGAAGCAGATGTGAGTCAGGAGTGAACGGAGGCTGGAGAGGTTATGAGGATGGGAAAGAACAGCCTGGACTACAAGACAAGAGGATTGAATTCTGCACCTGGTTCTATCAGCCATCAGGTGAGAACTGGGCAAGACATTTCCCTCTGGGCCTGTCTTTACACATCTACAAACAGGGCTTGTTTGTTTCACAGTTGGGTTTCATAGCAATCACATAGGTTGCTAAATTTGAAAGTTCTTTATAAAAACATAAAGCACAATACAAATATAATATAGTTTAGAGATCCTGAAATATTAAATATTTTTTTCATCTACAATATAACATCAATTTAATGCTTTCATTTAGAATCATATACAAATGAATGTACTTTCTTACTTTTCAGTTATATTTACACCCTTGAACTCTCTTCTCTCTTTCTGCATGTATGATGTCTGTATGGTGCTGTGTAACATCCGGGACATGATATTGGACAACAGAGGAGGGGTGATAAAGAACCCAAACTAGATACTGCCCTGGGAAGCCTTTGTCCTTGGGAAGCTTTCAGTTGAGCTGGAGCAAGAAGATACACACTTGAAGCACGTTAAGAATGTGGCAGTGAGTGGAGGTAGGCAAAGCAAGTCGGGGGAAGGAGGACACCTGCAACTATGTTAAAATAAAAGAAAGGCTGTGCAGAACCGCCAGAAGAGGTTCGAGTCCTGAGGGAATGCAGAGCAGAAAACAGTCACGTGGTTGTGAGTTTAAATGACGGCATGTAGGCCATGAATTATGTTCAGTCCAAACTGAAAAAGGAGGCATGTGGCACAGATTCCCGGAGGGAAGGAAAGAAGGTGCCCCAGGCCTACGTCACAGTCAGTTTTCTCGGCAATGGCCATGCTGCTGAAGACTCCTGGTCCCAGGAACCGCTGTGGTCTGCCAGTAGGTCTTGAGCAGGGTGTTCACATAGGTCACGGTTTGGCTCAGGGGATAGAGCGTAGGCCTGCGGACTGAAGGGTGCTGGGTTTGATTCTGGTCAAGGGCATATTCTTGGGTTACGGGCTCGGTCCAACGTGCAGGAGGCAGCCAGTCAATGATTCCCTCTCATCACTGATGTTTCTCTCTCTTCCTCCCCCTTCCTCTTTAAAATCAATAAAAATATATATTAAGAAAAGAAAAAAAAGAAGTCACTTGCAGAGTTCAAGCCCTTTATCTTGGAGTTCTCATTCAGAAGGCCTGGGACATATACATAGCTATTTATTAATCCTCCCAGTAATTTTGATGTGTCCCAGTGGCTGGACACAAAGTTGTTTGGGAATCACGTCTGGATTTAAAAATTCTAAACCCCAAATCGTATCCCAGACCAAGTAAATCACAATTTCTGAGTACAAAAGCAGGTAGATAATCATTGGGAAAGACTACAATTTTCCCTCTCCCGTAATCCAGTCCCTAAAAGAAGGAGAAGCTCTTATATGAGTAAAGAAAATATGAACCCTAAAAAAAATGTATGCTAATGCGCTAAGCAAAGAAGCTTCTATTTGGAAAGGGGCACATATTCTTCTATTCCAATCTTGCTTACTGGCATCTCCATATCTTAGCTCCTCCAACTTAAGAAAAATGTTTGTGTTGCTCTTCTTTCACTTTTCCTATGTAGTTGGTGCTTTAGAAGTGGCCTGGCTCATTCCAAAAGGGAGATGTTATTCTTGAGAAGAATAATCAGAAAAGTGCCCTAACTGGTTTGGCCTGTGGACTGAAGGGTCCCGGGTTCGATTCTGGTCAAGGACATGTACCTTGGTTGCAGGCACATCCCCAGTAGGAGGTGTGCAGGAGGCAGCTGATTGATGTTTCTCTCTCATCGATGTTTCTAACTCTCTATCCCTCTCCCTTCCTCTCTGTAAAAAAAATCAATAAAATATATTTATTTTTAAAAAAAGAAAACAAAAAGAATGGAGGACAAAGTAAAGGAGTTATGGAGCATTCAGGACCAAAGACCTAAAGGATCTTGATTATATATGAAAATGTGTTATTCAATATGTTCACCAATAAATAGTATAAGCAGTTGGGCCGACATGAAGGAACCAAATTTTAGCTACTTTCACATAGCACTAACCACTCAATCCACACTCAATCTTATTGCATCCTAGTTTCTGATACTTCCCATTTCTATTGGAAATGAAAAGTTTTCCTGGATTTGCTTTTCCTGGAAAAGAATCACTAGAAGTAAGTGCAGAGAGCACTATGTTCAGGGTCAGGGTGAGTCTGAGCCTAAAACATTTTTTTGTTTTAATGATCCTCAGAGTCATATCACATGTGACATAGATTTTCTTCTGTCTTTTATAACCACTAGTCTGATAATCCTGAGTGTCTAGTGTTTGTCAGAGAAATATTCAGAGTACCAAGGAAAGACTACCTCACCCTACTTCCTATTTCTAGCCCATCTTTATGTTCCTCCATTATGTTTTTAAGATATGGATATCCTTGGACTTGAGGGAGAATTCAACAAAGATAGCTTCTATCTTTAGAGTAAAGGCTACCCTTTAGAGTAGATACCTCATATTCAAATATTTTTAGGATAGCAGAGGAAACATATGTTCTTCCATTGGAGGTGACAGACAGGAAGAGTGTTCTTAGCTATGTCCGAGGTTCTGAATTTGTCACCTGTGCCCTCATCTTTGTGGTTGGAGACTTATAAGTTATGAGGCTCTTGAATGGCAGATTAACAGATGCTAGCAGCTGTAGCTGGTTTGACTCAGTAGATGGAGCATCAGCACATGCCCAGATCATGGGCTCAATCCCCAGTAGGGGGGATTCAGGAGGCAGCCAATCAATGATTCTCTCTCATCATTGATGTTTCACTCTGTCTCTTCCTCTCCCTTCCTCTTTGAAATCAATAAAAATATATTTTTTAAAAAAAATACTAGCAGTCAATGGATGGGACAGCGGATTTTGTCATACCAGGTTACACAGGACAAGCTGACCCACTTGGTCCTGAGAAATCAGGGTCACATTTTGAAGTTTGAACTACAAGGTAAATAGGGGAAGCCCTATGTCCTGGTCAGTTTGGGCTGCTATAACAAAAATACCATGAGCTGGGTGGCCTAAATAACAGAAATGTATTTCTCACAGTTCTAAGGACTGGGAAGTCTGAGATTAGGGTGCCACCGTGGTTGGGTTCTGGTGAAAATTTCCTTGCTGGTTTGCAGATGGCTCTTTTCTTGTTCTGTACTCACATGTCAAAGAGAAAGAGAAAGAAAACTTTCTTCTTATAAGGTTGCTATCCCATTCTCAGGGCTCCACTCTCATGGCCTAATTATCTCCACATCTCCCACTTTCAAATAGTATCATATTGGGGATTAGAGTGTCAGCATATGATTTTTTTTGCGGGGGGGAAGGGGACACTGACATTCAGGTCATACCAACCTATATACGAAGTTCCATAGGACTTAATCATTAGAAGAAATACTAAAATTGCAATGCCCACAAAAAAGAGAAGCAGATGCTGTTTGTTCAATGAATATAGAAAGGCTTTACTATTAAACACACAGGCTCCTGAGCCTCTGGGAAGATAAATGCAAACTTGGATGTTTGAGGAAGCAGGTTCCAGCTTGTTTTGAGAGTCCTGAATGAGCGGGCTCCTTCCACAAAGCTTATTTGGAGGCTTAATGGAACTCAGTGATAAACTTTGCATAAATGGGAAGGCGCAAGCTTTTGCAGTGGCTTCAATAAAAATGCCTACTGTATTTCCCTGGGTTAGAAAAAAGTTACGTTGTAGAATCTCAGGATTGGAAGGAGCTTTCAAGATCATTTATTATAAAGATTGTGAGGCAAGAGTTAGATATCAGCTAGGTTTATTAATTTATCCATCCATCCATCCATCCATCCATCCATCCATCCATCCATCAATTCAATGACTCACTCATGTGTTCATTCAACAAATATGAAGACATGGAGATGGCACTCATAAGGCCATTCTATTATTGTGATGTAACCAGACCCTCCTTTCCTTGACAACCCCAAGCTACTGAACAAATATTCTCTTTTATCACAACTTAAAGGGTACCAGAAGTCCATAAAAGGCAAGTGGCCCACAATACATCTCTTAGGATGGCCCAGATCCAGCACACTAATAACACCGAGTTCTGATGAGTATAAAAGGACCTCTTGTTCATTGTTGGTGGGAATACAAAATGATATAGTCACTTTGCAAAACAAACAGTTTCAAAGTTTCTTACAAAACTAAACACATTCTTACCATACAGTCCTGTGATTGTGTTCCTTGGTCACGAGTGGCACAGAGTGGTTGCGTTATCCAGAGCAGTAAAGAAAACTAATATTAAGTGATGTTCAGGGAGCAGGGAAGTGTATGAAAGCACAGTATCGAAGAACATTGCCATTGGAAAAAGCAGGGACCCAAATAGTTATATTTATTGAGCAGAACCATGAGAGCAGGCCTCTGAGGGTGGAAGCAATGTCAGGAGAAGGGGTGCTTTTGAAGCAGGAATCTTTGGCAAAATCACTCTAGGAAGCAGGATTATCCTACAGGAATAGGAAGTATTAGCCATGTTCTCTTAAATGCCATTAACTCCAAAGGGAAAAAATGAATTGCAAAAATAATCAGGCCCACAAAACGGGGGGGGGGAAAAATCACCTACACCAGTCTTGTTGATAACCTTAGATGACAAAAGACAATGAAGTAATATTTTCAGAGTTTTAAGGTATAAAAGGTAAGATATAAATGATCAATATCCAGTGAAGCTATCATTCATGTTTGAAGGTGATAGAAAAATATAGTCAATGAAATGTCTTGTTGTTAGGTGAGGAATAATTATGAGTGTACAGAGTCAGAAAGTATAAATAATAAAGATAATTTTATAAATATATCAAACTTTGTGTCCCACAGACACGATGTCTAGTCATTCTTCTGAGAGGTCTTCCCGCTTCGCTGTCATGTAGTGCCATGTACTTCAGGAATAGGGCCAAAGTTCCAACCTTCCTCTTTGTTTTCAGTCAGGGGAGAGCTCTCCTCTTTTATTAAATGTCTTTCAGGGTTGGGTTGCCAGATTTGACAACAATTATAAGATGCCATGTATACTTGAATTTCAAATAAGTAATTAATTTTTAAGTATAAATATATCCCATGCTGCATTTGGGACATACACTAAAAAAAAAAATAACGATTTGTTTATCTGATATCGAAATTTAACTGAGTTTCCTATATTTTTTCTGGCCACCATATTTTAAGACAACTCTCTTTCTCTCTATTCCAACCTGAGTGTCTCCCAGGATACTTTACAAAACTAACTTAAGCTCTTAGAAGTAAAAGTGAACTTGGGAGAACATTGTTTGCAGGCAAGTTCTGTTTTCACCCAACCCTTAAGTTCTGGTAGTGACCACAAAGCCCTGTCTCATGGCGAACAGGGTGAAAAAAAGTAGAAAACTTAAATGGATAGCTCAAAAAAGGTACTTTATTGTATCTTGACTTTCTTATGGAAAATTTTCATGTAAGAAGTATAACGTGTGTGTGGGAGGAGGAGTCCTCTAAATTTTGTCCTTCAATGAATATCAAGGCATTTTAATGACAAGTAATGGTAGCTCATAACTTGAATGAAATATACTTTTTCTAATTATGAAGTAAATTATTCAGTCTTTGTGTTTGGGGCTGATTTGATCCATGTTTCTCACTACTTAGCACCAGCCTTCAGTGAGAAATAAACCAGATGCTCTTTTAAAAACATATTCCTAAAAATCTATGGTTTTAAAAAGGCAGTAGAGAATTTTTTTGGAATAGCACTGGAAGGAAATGGATTTTATTTTTTAAAGAGGCAAATAAGAAAAAGAATTTCAGATTGAGATTCATTAATGGCTTCTGCCAGTAAGGTTTATTTGGAAGCCTGAGAGGGAGTCCTCAGCCAATGCTTGAATTGTCACTGTTTCAAGAACACTGAGTCCCGGGTCATTGTCTCATGAATATAGGTGTTGTCCATGAGGTATTCTTGTGTAAACCTATCACTATCTCATAACAAATAATCCAAAGCCCAAGTCTCCTAGTGGTGGGCGAGCAATATATTTTTCTCATATAAGCACAAAGCATTCATTATTACTTGTTTCATCTACCGAGTTCCTCCCATGTCCTAAGACTGTCTTTGTGTCAGCAAGAGACTTCAAGTATGCATATCTTTTAAAGGTATTATGCCCAACATGTAGCTGTTGAGCTTTTCTTTATCCTGGAATCTGTTCTTTCCCCAGGCTCACTCATTACAGTAATTGGGACCACTCTCTTCCAAGTTGCTTAAATCATATAATCTGAGAGTCATTCTTGATTCTTCTTTTTGTCTCACCCCTCAAATCCAATCCCCAAACAAGATCTATCAATTCTGTCTCCAGAATATATCTTTGATCATCTCTGCTGCCATATTTCACACCTAGACTGCAGTGATAACATCCTAATAGGGCGCTCTGCTTCCATTCTTGTCCCTCTATTATCCATCCATTCAGCAGCCAGAATGAGTTTCAGAAATGTAAATCAGATATGTCGCCTCTTTGCATAAAACCTTCCCAGGGCTTCCCTTGCTTTCAAAATAAAAGTAAGACTCCTCCAAGTCCCATGTCAGCTGACATCTGAGTACCTCTTCAGCTTGATCTCCTGCCCTTGTTCTGCTTGCACACTATTCTCCAGGCACACAATACAGCAAGCCTTTTCCACATCAGAAACCATGCACTTGCCATTTCCTCTGCCAAGAGTGTATTTCCCAGATTTTTCACCAATTGCTTATTCTTATTCTTAGCTGAAAAGTTACTTCCCTAAGAGACATTCCAGACCAGTTATCTTAAATTTGGTCCCAACTCTACTTCCCTTTGGACCTCCCCCTCCCATCACTCTCTGTTTCCCTCACATCCCTCAGTAATGCTCTATAATCTACTTATTTAATTTTTTCTCCGTCTTTTTCATCATTGTATTCCCAACTCCCAGCATGGTATATATCATAAAATAGGTGCTAAGTAAATATTTTTAAATGTGTAAATTCCTTAATGCCTAATACATTGCCCTGCAACTAGAAGCCCACAGGAATAGCAGTAGCATAGTGATGGAAATGATATTAACAAGGCCACTCACAAGAACCCCTATTCCCCACCTGATTCCAATTGCTGTGATATTATTAAATGTGGGGCTTCCCAGATGACTCTAGAATTCATTGTTATTTTTCCTTGGGGTCTATGGCTAAGCAACATATTGTTTTCTACCAGGAGAAAGAGCTGGCAGCTGTCAACATTATTCATTGTCAGCAGAGTTGCAGAGGAAAGTTCCCTAAACGTTACCTGCGACTAGAACTGCAGTTCTCATTTTGGATTGAGCAGCCACCTGAATTGTATTTTGTAAATTTCCTGATTCCTACAGGCATTTTTATGGGGTGTTTTGGCCACAAGCTTAAAGTTGTGTGATTTTGTAGATTTATGTGTGGTAAGCTTCTCATTGGAGTGCTGATTTTTAAATCTTATAACTATTTATTTTAGATGCAATAAAGCATTATCATAAAGAACTGAAATTTAGATAACAATGTCTAAATAAATAATAATGCACATGTGATTTGAAGTAATTTTTATTGCATTTACAATCCATTGACCCACAAAATATAGCAATTCACAGCAGCTGTAACTACAGGATAAAATAGATTATAATATAAAAGATATTTTGACTTCAGTGATAGCTATAGATTATTTTAAAATTTTTTACATAATAAGTAAAAATGATATATAATATATAGATAGCAGTTTCTATGTGACTTTTCTTACTCTTATATGCAGGCATTTAATAAATACTTATTAAGTCACTATCTTATCCCAGGCCCTAGACTAGATGTGGGAGGTATACTGATAAATAAGGTAGACAGGGTATGTTTTCACCTGGAATTTACAAGCTAAGTAGGGAGGCACATAGCACTGGATGACCTTATTCAGTTTGTTTAATCCATGCAATTGGAGGCATGGTGTATTGTGTGTTGCGGGGAGAGGGGGACATAATGCTGTCAGTGAAAGCTTCTTGGAAGCAATAGGACCTATTGAGGCATACTGTAGGAGAAATGTTCCAGCCGAGGGAAGAGCATGCATAGAGGCTCAGAGGCAAGAGAGAGAATGGCTGGAGGAACTAGAAATAATACAATGGAATACTATGCTGCAGTGAAAAAGAAGGAATTCTTACCATTTGCAACAGCATGGATAGAACTGGAGAGCATTATGCTAAGTGAAATAAGCCAGTCAGAGAAAGATAAATATTACATGATCTCACTCATTTGTGGAATCTAATGAACATCATAAACTGATGAACAAAAACAGATTCGAGGGTGAGGGCATGAGTGTGTGTGTGTAGGGAGGGGGGCAATGGGGTGATAAGGACACATATGTAATACCTTAATCAATAAAGAAAATAAATTAAGAAAGAAAGGAAGAAAGAAGGAAAGAAGAGAAAGAAAGGAGACAAAGAAAGAAAGAATATAAGAACATAGCACCAAAAAAGAAAGTTGCAAAGATACTCTCAAAAGGTCCAGAGAATGCAAGGTCTTACGGGTCTATTTAGAGTTTGGATTAATTATAAAGACAATGAGATTCAACTGAGAATAATATGATCAGATTTATGTTTTAGAAGGTCTTCTCTGGATGCATTGTGGCAAATGGATAGGAGACAGAGAAGACATAGGTGAAGAAGTTGCCAAAAATAAAACCACTTTTAGTCAAAAATATAATGGGTAAATTAAAATTAAAAATAAAATGCAATGACAACTCCAGACAGATGGTAAGTTCACAGAGCCAAACTTGGATTAAAATGCATAAAATATATAAAATGTGATCTAATCAAATGCAAGATGTATGCTAAATTCATGTTCTACTGAAATTTAAGATGCTTAAATAAGGAAATAAAAAAGTAGAGCAAGTGCAGCCACATTAGCACAACTACTCAGTGCCATCCCATGTAGCCATATGAAGTAACTTTTCCTTTAATATGAAAGCCCAAATGGTCACTGTTGCAAACCTTGCAACCAGGAAGGTGATGGCACATCTAAGGCACCCTTCAACATTAACTCCTTATTCCACCTGATACATGAAACCGATTATAGTCCTATTGTTCTACAGAGAATCCAGAGTAAAATGATTTGATGCCAGACAACTATTTAAGGGTGTTATATCATATAACATCTTTGTGTTCTTTTTCTGAAAAAATGTCACCAATTATACAGACCTTAGCCCTGAATACTGGTGACATGGTGTTAAGACGTCCTGGTTTAAAATGTAGATACATTATTATTTCCTTAAAAATTGTACAATTATATACCCTAACAGTGTTAAAAGACAGCTGTTTTGACTTGTTCTTTTTACCACTTTATTCTACTTTCTCTAAAGAAAGGGGAAATACTTCAAATACACCTCCAAACCTGTACAGATAGGCAGGGCAAGATTCTAACAATATGAATTGAAATAAATTGTTAAGTGCATGTTCAGTTCCAGATTTTGAAGTAAAAATAACTTTGAACATTTTGGGGCTAGAATTAACAAATATTATAGAATTTCCTTCCCACATTTGAAATTTTAATTTCATAGTATTTTCAGTCCTCTGGGCTGAAATGAGGACCAGATAATATTTTAGCAAAAAAGGTGTTTTGTTTTCACGCTTTCATAATGCAAAAATAACCCAACTAATTTAGCCCTAACTTTCAAAAAATATTCAGTTTCATGCAGAAATCAACTATGTTGTTTCCAGGCCAAAAGGAATATTTATCAGGAAACTCTGAAGCAAAGATTTTTATAAAAATACTCTTCCATAAAGTTTTATTTTCAGTCATTTTTGACATAATGTAAATGAATTACTGCATTATTGCCTACTAGTTAACTCTTATCTTTGATCTGCCAGGATTTTGTATGATTTTTTTTGGTATAAGTTTTGATCACTTTAAATTAAAGATCCTGGGCAAAGCTTAAATATTGTAATTTCATAATAATCCTATATAATAAAGAGACAATATGCAAATTGACCATCACAACCTCACACAAGATGGCTTCCCCCATGTGGTCAAAGTTGGCCACCGCCATGAGGTCACAAGATGGCCCCCACAAGACGGCTGGCAGAGGAGGGCAATTGTAAGTGATCAGATCAGCAGGGAAGGGCAGTTGGGGGCTACTGGGCTTGCAGGAGAGGGAGGATAGTTAGGGGGGACCAGGCTGGTAGGAGAGGGCAGTTGGGGGTGACCAGGCCAGGAGGGAAGGCAGTTGGGGGTGATAATGCTGGCAGGCAGAAGTGGTTAGAGGGCAATCAGGCAGGCAGGCAGGTGAGTGGTTAGGACCCAGCAGTTCCGGATTGTGAGAGGGATGTCTGACTGCCGGTTTAGGCCCAATAGAAGGATCAGGCCTAAACTGGCAGTTGGACATCCCCCAAAGAGCCCCAGACTGGAGAGGGTGCAGACTTGGCTGAGACACCCCTGCCCCCAGTGAATGAATTTTGTGCACCAGGCTTCTAGTTATGAAAATAATAGTAGGTCACATTCATGTAGTGCTCCCAAAATGCCAGAAACTGTACTAAATGCTATACACACATCATCAACTACACCATAATGTTAGGAGGGAAGTATACTTGTAATTCCCAATTTGTAAGTAAAGAAATTAATTCTTGAAAAATTAAATAGTTTGCACTGAGTTACTGTGCCCGTGCATAATGAAAGTCAGAATCTCCCTATTTCCTGCCACTCTAATTGTAGGCTCCACTCAAGGGTGGAACCTCCTTCAGAAAGTCCTGACAGAACTCCAGTCAAGGAGAGCGAGTGGGATTAAAAACAAGGGTAACAAGAGGCTGTCGTGTATTGTAGTAGGCATAGATGAAAAATGCAGTACCCAAACCCTATCATAAATTCACTGGAAATATACATGTGTTAAGTTCTATGGTGAATTAAACCAACAGACTTAAAACAAAATTGAAATTATTTATGGTATTTTAATACTGGCAGAAAGTATCAACTCAATAATAGCAATATATCATTTTGGTTATTAGTATACTTTGTATAAAATATCAAGCCATCAGTAGCCATTCTAAAGGTTTTTGGATCAGCACAGAATATATGCTTCAGCCACTTTTCCTTAAGCTTTTCACTCAAATGGCTGTTCTGAGCCTCTTCTCTAGGAGAAAACTGACATTATTCTAAGTGCTGGAATGAGGGATGGTCAAGTAACTAGTAAATGGATCCTGACCTCAAGGAAATTAATAGATATAGATAGATAATATAGATAGATAGATAGATAGATAGATAGATAGACAGATAGATATATAGATATAGATATAGATATAGATATAGATATAGATATAGATATAGATATAGATATAGATATAGATATGTAGTTCCAAAAAGTACATATGCACACTTCGAATAATTATAAAGGCAGTGTTTATTAAAATACACTTCATTTTCAAAATTGAGCTACCAGCTGTTACAGTGTATATACATTTATTGGGACACCCTGTAGAATCTGGTGAGTAAAACAGCTAAGGGAATTACAAAGTATAGATTTATAATAATGAAATTATGTATAAAGCCCAGTGGGATGTGAAGGAAGGAACTATTAATTGATCAATGGCCTATAAGGCAAATACGATTTGGCTCCGGGCTATGTTGCGACTTTATCTCCTTCCACACTCCCCCTTGTTCACTTTGCTCCTGCCACATTGGAACCATGTACTTGTTTCTCAAAACTTTGAGCTCAGGGATTTTCCTATTTGTTCTTACCTCTGCTGGGACACTCTTCGGCCAGCAATGTGCTTGTTCAGCTCATTGTTACGTCTCAGGACTCAACTCTAATGTCACTGCCCTGGGAGGTCTTTCATGACTTTTCTTCCTGAGGTGGTTCTCTCCCATCACTCTCTGCAAAGAACCTTGTTTGTTTCTTTCATGGTACTTAAGATAACCTGATAATATAATGCAGTAGTAATAAGTTGTTTCTGGTACATTTTGAGCATGAGGTAACTGTGAGAGTGATTAGGTGTCCATGTCATGATAAGTGATTAGAAATTGAGGCATCAAAGACTTGATGTCCAAGAAAAATTGGAAATTTTAGCTACTGACAGGAGCACTCCTATGGACATGCACAAGAAGTCAGTCACAATTCTGGATTTGTAGATTTAGCAGTTGAGAGATCTATTTATACTTTGTCTCAGTAGGTTCGGCTTGAGCATCAGAACTGGTTTGCCCAAACGTTCTCAAAGATTCTTCTGAGAACAGTTATCCCTTTGACAATGTCTCAGTAGTATCATTATCTAGTCATTATTCCACAATTTTAATGTTAAATAACTCAGTATTTCAAAAACATGTATTGATTTTTAGATGCATAAAATCTTGATGTTTTCCCAAAATTTAACTGAAATTAATCCTCCTATAACTGTGTATTCCCCTAGTCTGCTCTTAGATGTAAGCCTATCCCTAAACACTTCCCTAAGTCCTTAGATTCACACGGTGGCACATGTTTGAAGACACCCCCACCCCCACTTTCCCCAATAAATCTTCTATCTTCATTTAACATCTTCACTTTCTTTTATGTTTTTCCTTTTAAGCAACAAATATTTGAATTACTACTATATACTAGACATGTGGATAGGCACTGAGGTCACACGTTTCCATTCCCTTTATAATCCTAGAATTTTGGACTGTGCTGCATCTACAATATGCCTTTTGCACACTAAGGGCTTTATTATTGCTTAATGTGGCCACTACACATCTAATAATGTACTCTGTTAGCTCATTTGCTTGAGCTATAAATTACCTTGGATTTCAGCATTTCCTAAGCGTGTCATTCTCATATCTTTATCACAGTTTTTCTATATTCAAATACTACCAGTACAAATTAGATTATTTCCTTTAATTTTTTTTCTTTTTTGCTAAACATTTATTCAAAGGAATTTTCACATCAGTATAACTATCTATAAATGGAAAGAACTATAAGGTAAACAGAATAAAAATGTTTTTAAAGTTCAAAATAAAAGTTAACTACATGTGCCAGTATATACAATGCCAGTATCATTTTCTATAAATGGAAAAAAATTACAAAGTCAATACAATAAAAATGCTTTTACAGTTAAAAAAATTAACTCTGTGGGCAACTAAGTATAATTGAATTTTAATATGCGTAATTAATAAAATTTTTTCAGTGAAAGAAATCAAACTATATTTACTATTCAGTAACTTTATAATGAATAAAAGTACTTCATTAGTTAGAAAATATTTTTAGTTTTGATATTAATTTTCTTCTTGAATTTTTACTTATGTATATTCCTCAACCAAAAACTGATGATCACATTAGTTATATTATAATTTAAATTTTTAATGACTATCAGCAATCCTTTGATCAGTTGGAAGAAGGTGCAAAGTAGAAAGCTTGATCATCCTTTCTAGTCATTGAACTCTTGCTCCAGGAGATCAGAATATATGAAATCTGTAAAATGGAAACAACTCCCAAAGATGGCAGGCTGGACACATGTATTAGCCTCTATTGCTCCAACCAAACCCTGTTATAACCACAGTGAAGGAATAGGGGAGAATGGAGACATGGAAACAAAGAAAATGGAAAAGAAGACTGGCAATGAGATGGAAAGATTGTAACTAATTTGACAGATTTGAAAAGATGAATCCTTAACTAGCAGTGGAATGAGCCAAGAAGCATCTGACCCTCTTCCCTAAAAAAAGTCTCAGAAGGCTCCGTAACAGTATCCATGCATGGCAGGGATGTAGATGTGACTAAAAATTTAAACAGCAGTTAAATGATATTTAGGAAGCAATTAGAATCCCAAGACATCCCTTTCACCAACTGCCAGAGGACTGGAAGTTTCTCTGGAAGAGTAAAACTGAGTTCTCTGGACTCAGGGTGCTGAGTACAGTTTAGGTATACCACACTGAACAGGAGCACTTGTGGGAGTTTTCATCCAGGATGCTGACTCTCCAGCTTTATTTCCCACCCAAGTCCCAACGTGCCAGCAGCCATGATTGTGCTATCTAAGCAGCAGATGGGAAGGTATTTCCCCAAAGAACATGACTGTAAACAGCTCGAGAGAAAAGGCCTAAAACTGCTGATATCTAGGTTTCTACTCTCAGAACCCAAAATGACTCCAAAGAAATGCGTTAGTAATGCCTGTCCACACATGCAGAAGTCCCACCTAGCTTTTTATCACCTTGCTCTGACATCAGTAGGCAGTTGATAAATGTCTCTAAAGTGAGAGGGCGATCCAAGCAAACAACCTCAATAAGCAGTAAGTGCTCTAAGTACCAATATTAAGAAATAGTGATATGATCCTTTAAAACTCTTTGGTTGTCATTTAATAATCAATAAACATTAATTAAGTGCCTACAGTTGGTGTTTGTGACCAATTATGAGATACACTGAATCAGACACAAGGAGATCATGATGTGAGGTAGATCAGAGGACATGACTTAATGGTCTTGTTACAGGGGTGTCCTAACAGTGTCCTAACCACCTACTCACAAAACTCCCAGCTGTTTAGACACTGGGAGGCCATGTGGAGAACATTTCTCATCTGCAGAGTAGGCATGAAACATTTACCCCTGGTTGCTCCCTTAAACTGATCTGAGATAGAAGCAAAAGCAAATTTATAGTAATCATGAGGTTTCCACTGAGTAGTTATACACAATAAGGGAGGGGGGATAGGGTGAGGAATGAAGGTACTATTGTCTGTCACCCACCCATCTAGTGGTGCCTTCATCCTCCATAGACAGCTGGGAGTAGAAGCCAGTGGTGCCACTTCAGTTGAAATCTCTCTACACAGAAGCATGAGGAAGAGGGAAATAAGTGTTTCCCTTATTACACCTGCTATATTCTAGGCTCTTTTCCATGTGAACTGAAACCAGATCTATTTTTTTCTATGTTGTCATTCAATTTATATTTATTTAAACTCATTTTTTACCGAATTACTTTTGGACAATTTTTCCAAATTTTTGATATAAAATGTGAGTGTAATCATAACCAACTTATCCACTTAGTTACAATTTGTGATTTGGTTCCTTCTACACACATATACAAATAAATAAAATGGTACTATAGGATATTACTAAGGATAACCCCCTGTCCTCCTATAGTAACAATGATGTATCATGTGAATTTGGAGAATATGGTTATTTGACTAGCTATAAACCTACTTCAGTCCAAATTTTTATCTCCAAGATAAACAAAATCATCTTATTACCAAGAAAATATTTAGAGATGTGTTCAAATTTTGTTCTGTAATTACACATTTGATGTTCACTACAAGTTTTTCATTCATTTATGTTGTAACTATGTTTAAAAAACAATAACAAGGGCCCTGGCTGGTTTGGCTCAGTGGATAGAGTGTCGACCTACGAGATGAAAAGTGCCAGGTTCAATTCCAGTCAAGGGCACATGCTAGGGTTGTGGGCGCAATCCCCATGGGGGGCCTGCAGGAGATAGCTGACCAATGATTCTCTCTCATCACTGATGTATCTATCTCTCTCTCCCTCTTTCTTCCTCTCTGAAATCAATAAAAATATATTTTTAAAAAAGGTATAAAAGAAGAACAAATGATTTTTTAGGATGATTTTTTTCTAGGTGAACCCTTTTAAGTTAATAATGAGCATCATTTTCCTTTTCCAGTGCGAAGGAAATAACCCTTAAAAACCTGTTCTGGAATTTTTATCCACAACAAGGTCATAATCATACATGCTTATTTGTTTGTTTGTTTAATCAGAGAAAGATTTCCCATTTCTGGTTTTCCAGCAAGTATTTTTTCAGAGGTTATCAATGGAGGCTTTGCAGTCACATCTGTAACTTATTTTGGTTTCCCAGGATGAAATTCCCTAGCCTAAGGGTTCAGATTCATTTAAAGAATCTCAATGCTTCCCTACAGTCTTCTCACATTTATCTCTTCATCATTTTTACCTTTTTTGGCTTGCAAGTCATTCTCCTTGAAGGAAAAGACAAAAGAACAATGCTTGTGTAGTTTTGCTTTCTCTCTATCAGCTGCCAGCTCAATCTCTTTTTCAGTAATAGAATGATATCTATGTCAAGTCTGAAAAATTATTTTTGCACAGCATTTGTCTAAAAAATATGCTGAAATGAGAAGAAAGAAGAGATAGCAGAATTTTGTATCCTGAATGTAAGCATTCATTTACTTGCTTACCCACTGAGTCATTTATGGGAGGATGATTATGCACCCATTAGCTTGATGTCCAAAATTGTACTAAATACAGACGATAGAAGAGTAGAGGCAAATATCGCTCCTGCTTAAAAGGTCTCAATGTTTAACCAGTGGACGTATATTGGGATTGGAGCAAGGGGCCAGATCAGAAAAGTAAACCAAAACAGAGGATGTAGAAAATGTACACCAGCTGGGTGACAAAGGAAGGAGACTGCCAAAATTAGTACCTGTGCTCAGGAGGCTCCCAAGGGAGTCAACCTTTGAACTGCATCTTGAAAGATAAATCGGAAATAGCCTTGTGGACAACAGGAGGAGAGCCAGGCTAAGTAGAGGAGACAGTAAGTGGCTAGAGAGAGCATGACCACTGAAAACTATGCAAGTCATGGCATCTATGAACTTGAGAGGTAATGAGGTGTGTCCTTCCTTTTTAATTTTTTTAAAATTTCTTTATTGATTAAGGTATTACATGTGTGTCCTTATCCCTCCATTACCCCCCACACACACACACTCATGCCCTCACCCCCCTGTTGTCTGTGTCCCTTGGTTAGGCTTATATGCATGCACACAAATCCTTTGGTTGATCTCTTCCCTACCCCCACCCTCCCCTACCTTCCCTCTGAGGTTTGACCTTCTGTTCAATGATTCTCTGCCTCTGGATCTGTTTTTGTTCATCAGTTTATGTTGTACATTATAATCCACAATTAAGTGAGATCATGTGATATTTATCTTTCTCTGACTGGCTTATTTCATTTAGCAAAATGCTTTCCAGTTCCATTCATGCTGTTGCAAATGGTAAGAACTCCTTCTTTTTTTATCTCAGTGTAGTATTCCACTGTGTAGATGTACCACAGTTTTCTGATCCATTCATCTGCTGATGGGCACTTAGGCTGTTTCCAAATCTTAGCTATTATAAATTGTGCTGCTATGAACATAGGGGTGCATATATCCTTTCTGATTGGTGTTTCTAGTTTCTTGGGATATATTCCTAGAAGTGGGATCACTGGGTCAAATAGGAGTTCCATTTTTAACTTTTTGAGGAAACCCCATACTGTTCTCCACCAGTCTGCATTCCACCACCAGTTAATGAGAGTTCATTTTTCTCCACATCCTCTCCAGCACTTGTCATTTGTTGATTTGTTGATGATAGCCATTCTGACAGGTGTAAGATGGTACTGCATTGTTGTTTTGATTTGCATCTCTTGGATGATTAGTGACTTTGAGCATGTTTTCATATGTCTCTTGGCCTTCCTTCTGTCTTCTTTTGAAAAGTATCTATTTAAGGTCTGTTGCCCATTTTTTGATTGGGTTGTATATCTTCCTTTTGTTAAGTTGTATGAGTTCCCTTTAAAGGTAAACCCTTATTGGTGATAACATTGGCAAATATGTTCTCCCATGCGGTGGGCTTTCTTGTTGTTTTGTTTATGGTTTCTTTTGCTGTGCAAAAGCTTTTTATTTTGATGTAGTCCCATTTGTTTATTTTCTCTTTAGTTTCCATTGCCCTAGGAGCAGTATCAGTGAAGAAATTGCTTTGGCATATGTCTGAGATTTTGCTGTCTATGCTAAAATAAAGACCCTTAATAGGTGCAGAGATCCTGAGAAAGAAGAAAAAAGTAGGAGGGATCTCAATACCAGATATCAAGCTGCATTACAAAGCCACTGTTCTCAAAACAGCCTGGTACTGGCACAAGAACAGACATATAGAACAATGGAATAGAATAGAGAACCCAGCAATTGACCCAAACCATTATTCTCAATTAATATTTGACAAAGGAAGCATGAACATACAATGGATCAAGACAGCCTCTTCAATAAATGGTGTTGGGAAAATTGGACAGATACATGCAAAGAAATTAATCTAGACCACCAACTTACACCATACACAAAAATAAAGGATAAAGGACTTAAACATAAGACGGGAAACCATAAAAATACTAGAGGATTCCTTCCTTTGATAGTGATGCTTTCTTTAAAAATGGAATATTGAGGTAGCTAGTTTAGATTTTATCAAGTGTTCTTTATTTTGCTTTCATGCATGCCCATAGAGAGCCTGTATAGAGAAAGTGATTTAAAACTCCATGCCGGTCTTGTTCACAGTGAATTTATAACTCCTTCTGAGAAGTAACATTTTTCTTCAAAGGCTTTGCACAGTTAACATCGTCTGTCCTGGGGTGCCCCTGTTGCAGGTGTCTTGTTGTCTCTTAAACTAATATACTTGTTCCACTGTTTACAGAACAGAGGGTTTTATTTGAGAGAATACTGGAATTATTGAAATCCTGACTTTTAAATAGCTCAAAGAACAGAAAAAAATCAATTATGAAAAACAGAGTTCATAGCACAACCAGCATAGTACAACCATAATTATTTTTTCATAATACTTCACATAGGTTCAAAAAGCTGTCTTTTGGTAGTTCCAGATTATCATTCACTGAAAATCTAATATAGATGACAGAAATGTTTTTCTTTGTTTTCTTCATAAAATTTAAATGTTGTTTTTAATTAAAGTGGCATTGGGCCAACAGCCCCAACTTCCTACTAAAGCCCATGAGAAGACATTAAAGTACACACACATACACACACACACTCACTCACATACCAGGTAGGCAGCTTCTTTATACCTTCCCAACTTTCATTTCTCATCCATACTATATCTACCTATCTTTAGAAAAATGTCTTCTTCTTCAAAAAATAAAGTAAAATAGTTCCCACTTGGCATTGTTACTCTAAGGTACCAGTTTGTCCTAGTAGAGGTCTTCTTTCCAAGGTAGTCAGAGACAGCAACTCCTAGGTGACAGCTCTTTAGGAAGGATGCAGGCACAGCCTTCAACCTCATGGTACCTATGGAAACTAATGCACAGGCCACTCCAGCCCTTGATTATAAAATCATGTCACATTAATTTTTATGCTCACATTTCAATGATTTGAGGCCCTTTGGTTTAATTGTTAGGTGTCAAAACAATTCCTCCCTCAGAAATTATTCCAACAGAATTATCTTGGAATTATTTCTTGAATGCCAAAAGGGAGTATACATAACATGTATTCACAAACAAGTCCTGTCAACTGCCATCACTGAGTGGCATCCTCTTTCTGCTACAACTGAGCCCAGCTGAGGTCCTCAACCTTTAAGTCCACCTGGAGGAGCCTCGTGGGTCACACTGCTGATGTGGCAGTCACAAGATTGCCTGTGTCTATGTCAAAAGGTCTCAGCAAAGCCCTAACCAGTTTGGCTCAGTGGATGGAGTGCTGGTCTCTGGACTGAAGAGTCCCAGGTTCGATACTGGTCAAGGGCATGTACCTTGGTTGTGGGCACATCCCCAGTAGGAGGTGTGCAAGAGGCAGCTGATTAATGTTTCTCATCGATGTTTCTAACTCTCTATCCCTCTTCCTTCCTCTCTGTAAAAGAAAAAAAAATCAATAAAATATATTTTTAAAAAAAGAACAAAGGTCTCAGCAAAGATCTCCATGTGCTCAAACCCATATGAGAATCACTAGATTTTTATATAGAGGTAAGAGGAAATGCCCCTCCATTAGTGCTTTAGCTATATTTAAATTACTTGGTCTCCTAGGCAACACTTGTTATATTATAAAATCCATTCCTTTAGCATATATATTCTACTTTGCTCTTTTCCTCATATACCCAACCTGTCCCACCCATTAGAAAACACCCCCCTGTGTCCCATCTTCTCCCCAGATTGACCATTTCCATAGGAACAGGCATACAAATAACAGTGATGATAATGTCTCTTTTAATTTATACTTTACGAAGAAACATTTCTCCTCACCTTTTATCTGACTTCCACTTTCCAAAAAGGCCCATATAACACACATATTCCCTCTCTCTCTCTCTCTCTCTCTCTCTCTCTCACACACACACTCCAGAACTAACAAACACAAATTACCACATCTACATTACTAAATGAAACACTTGATATTATCAATAGTGAATATTTCATTTTCCTCAAAAATATTGATTGGTATTTAACAAATTGCATTACCTAATAAGGGGCCACACTTATTGGCTATCCCACAAGCTCTTGTTACAATGTAATTTTTTAAGAGAGAGGAAAGGAGAGAGAGAGAAAGAGATCAATTGGTTGCCTGAGATCTTAACAAAAGAAATTGATTCTGGTCAACGATTAAATCAATTACATTCTATAAAATCTTTTGTTAAGATCTCGGGAAGATTTTTAAGGTGATACCTCTATACTGTGACTTTATCCATTTTTGTTTCCCATTTAAGGCATCCAAGTCCCATCACATAAGTGAATGTAAATAATTCTTCCAGAATGCATTCCATGTGTACTGCTCTGGGGAAATTCTATACTATCTCATGTATGTCTTTCAATAAGGTAGGCATTAAGTCCTACAGAGGCTCACTAAAGAAGCTTCAGAATTCTCATGAAGATGACTTATTTTGTAGTCATCATAAACTCTTCCTGCAATCACAAGCCAGGCCTAGGGACCCTACCTATGCATGAATTTCATGCACTGGGACTCTAGTTGTATCAATAATAGAAAACCACAATATGCCTGTTTTTAAAAACACTAAATGATTTGATGCATCCTCAGCACAAAGCAAAATTGTGGCTTTTGACAGTTGTCATTTCAAGATTTCAAGACAAATAAAACATGGTATATTTCATTTACTTTCTTGAAAACATTTTTATAATATGCTAGATGAAATTGATTTTTATTTCCCTACCACCCATCAGACAAAATTTGATTTTTTTTTACTAAGTACAGCTAACTCATCTTTCTTTATAAATAATTAGCACATGCCACAATATTGTTTCCTCAATATATGGCTCCTCCTGTTCCTCACAGTCACTTCGTGTGTCCTGTAGCACTTGAGAGATAGATACAAATTGTTTCTCAACTGCCTTTTAAAGAGCTATTCTTCTATAATAGTTTTGGCTACTTCTCTGTGTAGCTAAATCACCGGTTTCAGTCTTCCTCCCTCTTTCCTCTTTGAGTTGGCATTTCTTAGTATTCTGTTATTATCTTCACAGGGTATGTTTTATATGCCAAAGACATCATTGTTTCAGATTTTTATGCTTATTTTCTTATAAGCAAAAAGTTTTCCTTGCATTTTCATACTTTCTATTCAATTATAAGCAGACTACAAAATTATTCATCTGCTTCTTTCAACTTATTAATAAGTTTTCTTAATTTCCCTTCTTTCCTGAAGTTCTGAGAGTAAAAAAATGATGAAACATTTTGTTTGGAACCAATGAACAATCCAAGTTTTCAGCTGTGGTATAAAGTAGGCATCCAGTCATTTCTCCCTTCTCTTTCTAATCTATCACTCTTATTAGGCCAAGCAAGTACACACTTCCATTTTCTCCATTATGGTTTCTCTAAATCCCCATTGTCATGAGCATCTTTCTCACCCATCCCTTTGTAACCATACTCCTCACCATAAATCCCCTGTACACTGTGTTCCCTCTCCCCTTTGCCATTAATGCAGGTGATTGTTGTAAAGCTATACATTCTCCAGAAGCGAATCCTATTGACTCATATAGTACTTCATGATCAAGCAGGCAAACTTGCTGTCAATACAACAAAGAAGAAGGAACTTTATTGAAAATCAGGGAAACATAATATGGGAGAATCAGTGATGTGGGGTTGTTGATGAGAAAAACCAGCACACACACATAAAATGTTCATGTTTCTTATTAACAGCCCCACACCACTGGTTATGTTTTCCCTGGTTTTCAATGAAGTTCCTTCTTCTTTTTTGTACATTTTAAAAATCAAATTTATTCATTGAGAATTTTGTTCTGAGTGTGTGTGTGTGTGTGTGTGTGTGTGTGCTTGTTTTTCCCATTTGGGAGGAAAGGGAGGATGTAGCCATTTTAAGAAAAGATAGACCCATCTGCAAATATAACTTATTCTCATCCCAGATGCATATAATGTGACTATTTGTAAACATGATAGATGGTTAAGGAAATGAGGTACTCAATGATATGCTGTACTTAAGTATGTATAATATTTAAGAGTAGGTGTAGAACAGAAACTTCACAAAGTAGAGTATGCAAGGTAATGCAATAAGTTTGCAAATGAATGTAGAACATGTTAAACCAGGCTCAGATAATTAGAGGCTGACAAAATAAAACAAAAATCCATTGCCATTTTTAATTCAGTTCTAAAAACTTAAACTATATTACAAATGTAGACAAGGAGACAATGAAATTATTGCCCTTCATTCTTGTTGATCCCATTATCGATTGGTACAGGGTTTTGGCAAGCCGTTTGGCAGTATCTATTGAGAGTAATAAAATATTTTTAATATTTGCACCAATAACTTCATTTATGAAAATTATTTTGAAAAAATAATCCAAATATAGAAAAATATGCATTTTTATGATAGTAAAAGAAAAGATAATAGCTAATATGCCTGTCCTCACTCAATCAATGGAAATTATGCTATCACCGAAAAATATTACTACAAATACCATGCTATGGGAAAATGGAAATATATAAAATATGACTTATTTGACACTTTTTCTGTATTTTTCACTTGTAAAGGAGAACTCTTAGAAAGTACTGTAGAAGCCATAGAACACAGGAAAATATAACAATTAAAATTACTTAAAATCACACTGTGTAGCCATACATGTTATTAATATTATACTATTTTTGTTCTAGGTAAAGATTAACAGGTTTTTTGATAGTGAGATGGGTACACAGATACATTAACAGATATAGTTACATAAATATATAACAATTATAATTTTAAAGTTTATAGCTTGCTTTTTATTGTGTAATATTGATAGTAAATGAGAGAAGTAAAATACAAAATTAAAAATACAAGATTACCAGTATGATAAAGAAAACATTTAATGAGAGGGGAAATGATGGAAATACTGAAATATATTCATACCGGTTTATCATATTGGAATGTGGTTGATTTTTTTCAACTTTGCATGAATTTTGTGTTTTTTTTGTTTTGTTTTTATTTTTGAATAATGAGGCTTCGATTGTAATTTTGACCACTTGGATTCAAACACCCTTCCTCTTTGGAAAATAACTCAAAATAAGTGGGATATAAGGTCTCCCACAACAGAAGCTGAGAAGGGGTAATTAGTACCATCCCCAACTCCCTGGCATCTAGTCCTCTAGGTGTGTGACACAGGCAGAGCCCATCAGACATTATGGTTTGTAACTGAGAGACTTAGGGAGTGAGCGAAGTTGGAGTGAGAACTGGGTGACTTTAAGTGACTGGGAGAAACAGAGATGTGGCCATGTGTTCAGGGGTAATAATGCTAGTAGTTGCAGATTATTCAAACTTTCTATTGGGGAATCTTGGCTAATGGGTCTGTAAGTGGATTTCTAAGAGATATGAGCCTAAATATATTCTGTGAACATGTGCATTTTTTTAGAACTGCTAAATTTCCTCAGATAGACAAAGAATTCGATGATTCAGGATAGGCGAAGAGGGTTGGCGTAGGTCAGCATTGCTGAATGGCCCTACTCATTTTTTAGTTCTATCTGTTCCTTAGAGGTATCTCTACTGGACTTTAATGCCTATCAGGCAGAGATTTCAATGAATAATTTATCTATTATTATATTCAACTAATGAGTCAAGTAGATGAATTTATTCATTAAACTATTTAAAAATATTTATTACTACATTTTACCTGTGTGCAAGGTTTGGAAAAGGGGATACAGGCAGGGAAGGCCTCAAAGATATTCCAGGTCAGGGAGACAGGCAGATGTGTTGTCATTATAGTCTTCTTCCCGTGACACAATGGCATACTCGATGTCCTGCAAACATCCCACTACAAAACATCTAAACACTCCAGATACATTAATAAAACATCCTCCCGAGTAAAGGAATGATTTTGTAAGGCAACATAAATCCTCTGAGGACTAGGAATTCAGGTCCAGGATGCAGGTGGGTCCTGCAGCCACCACAAACCTTTAACAGGCATGTACAGGAGAGAAACTTTTGTAGAATGGAAATTCAGTATTGGGTTAACTTTGGGATTTTCTGCAGTTACCAACCTTGAATTTCTGGTGACTGCAAGCGTTTCCCCCTGTCTAAGTTATGTGGAATCAAGCCTTATCTCTTTCTGTCTCAATCCCTCTGCTAATAAAATTATAATAACAATATTTTTACCTTATTACTTTTGCAGAAATGTAAAATAAGAATACATTAACATCACTATATCTATGTATGGATAGAATTCTTGCATTAGACCTCTCACGATGGGTTACTTTTATGTCCAGTACTTATCTTAGGTGCAAACAGCAAATAGTATTCTGGCACTTTATGCTTAAGGGATCACCTGGGACTCTCATCCTCAGCAGGTTCTACAGGTAGAGATGCCCTAGAAAGAGGTGTGGAAGGCCTTCTAAGGCTCTGTTCAGCTAATATGAATAAAAGGATAGTTCCTAAAGGAAATACTTTTATCCATTCATAACCAGGGTACAAGGACAATTATTTCATCTTTTTCTAAAATAGTAACTTAAGAATAGTACATTTCTGAATTACATTTTTCTATAAACTCTAGTAAAACAATATAAAGAATTTATATGCAATATAGGATTCATTCATAGCTGGATGTGTATTTTAATATGTTATATTAAAAATATGACTTAGAAAACTAACTCATAGACTGGGAAATGAGATGTGTCAGTCACTCATCTATATGAAAGCATTAAACAAAAGATAAAATATGTGACAATAATCTGAGTAGTAAGATTGCCAAAGATTTGTATTTATGTTCTTTTGGGGGAGAGATAAAGGGAAATGGCAGGAGACTGTATAATATAATAACTTGATGTAAGGCGAATAATTAGAAATTGTAGCTAAATAATATATTGTTTACAAATATCACAAAATTTGGTTGGTTTGCAAGTACTATCAATAACTAAAAATATGTCTACGAATATAGAGAGGCTACAGCTTTGAGTAGGAAATATAAAAATAGGATTAGGCTTTGAAAAATGTAAAGTAATGCATCCGGATGAAAAATTCACAGATAATCAGGGAAATGGAGCTACTGTACTTGAAAAATAGTAACGTTGAATGAGACTTGGGAGTGATAGTTACAGAAAATTAGTATGAGATTGCAAAGGGTGATATAGTGGTTTATAAAAACTGTTTGGGCAGCACATGCAGAGATAACACATCATGAGTCAGACAAGTGTGTCCATTTATGAAAACCTCAGACCAGAAGGATGTCATCATACTGGAGTGAATTCAGAGAGAGTTACAAAAATGATTGGGGGTCTGGAAGGGCTGATGTGAAGTAAGATTAAAAAGAGCTAAATATGTATGGCATATCCAAATATAGACTATATTGCTGCAAAATGTAAGGTATTCACACACTGAGGAAAGAGAGAAAACTTTTCAAGGAAGTTTAAGCAAAGATAGTTGGGAACATTCTGAAGAAAACTGAAAAAGAAAAAGTTAAGGTCAATTAAAGGCTCCTGGTGGGTTAACTAAAGAAAGTTAAGTATACAATTTTGGTTCCCTAGACCCATTTTGCAAAATGAAAAAAAAAATACTATAATCTCCCAGCTTTTCACTTTCCACATTTTTAAAATCAAGAGTAATGATCTTTCTTTGGCAAACTTAAGAGTTTTGTCTGGCAAGATTAATTATAGCCATATTCATTTAAATATTATTTTAAAAACTATTTAACACAATGCTTAGCATCTAGTAGAGCAGAATTCAGATCTTTCAATAATTGAATAAAGTGATCTAAGAAATCTACTTAAGTTCAATAAAAATTTAACTTTAATAAAATTATTGAAGGGCTAAATATGAGCATATAATATGAAGACTTGAATTTGATGTGATTTCAGATATCGAATAGCTTATAGTCTCATGGATGAATAAACATGTACTCAAGTATACAACTAAAATATGTTAATAGCACAGTTGATGTTCAGAAAGAGCATCTGAGATTCCAAAGAATTGAGAGACAAATGTTTTTAGGGTGAGAAGAGAGAGGTGGCATTAGAACTGAGCCTTGATGGGTACTAGGAATCCAAAGATAAGAGACTGGAGAGAGGGACTCAAGGATTGAATAAAAGCATATGAGTGACACCTGAGGGAAAATACAAACCCCATGGCGTAAAGTGTAAGCAGCATGGTATGGCTAAAGAAGGAAACACAGAAATGTATGATATAAAACAAATCTGGACAGGTGTGCTGTCACTCACTGGGGAAGGACCATGACAGGGACTTTAATGGGAACTGAGACCGTAGAACAATAGCTTTCAAACATTTTTAAGGGTTCTGTCCAATATAGTCTTAAACAGAAGCCTAATCTGTGGAGTAGATGAAAGCAGTGCTTCTCTGTTTGAAGTAGGTTGGAGGCCTAGACTCTTGCCCTCCTGCATCCCTTCAAGCTTACTCCCTCGATACTGCCAGACCTGAGATCTTGCAAGAGACCCCTAGAAACTGCGGTGCAGTTTGAAGAGCACAAATATTAGCAAAAAGGAATGAGGATCTTTGAACAGGGCAATGAAATGATCAGTACAGCACTTAAAAACAACAACAGGGAGAAATGGGAAGGATGGGTTGAATTCCGGGTAGGCTTTATGAGTCTTACTCTAGGTAGTAACTGAGAAATAGAAAGGTATAGCTTTGACATTATAAAGTCAAACAGCAACTCTTTTTAATTAAAAAAAAACAAACACAACTAGTGAGAAGTAGAAAAATGCTGCCTCGGATTTTCAGAATGGGTGAGTGGGACAATATAATGTCACTAATTGAGTGTGTGCATTTTTACTATATACACAATTAAATCTGCTTTGTTTTCCCATAGCATCTGTATTCTATAACTAACCAACATACAATAATAACCTGCAGTGGTTTAGAAATTATAGCTTGATAAAATGTCTTTTGGTTGAGACTTGACTTACAAAATTCTGTCACTTGAACGAGAGAGAGAGCCGTAAATGCTGAGTGGAATATCCCTTTTGTAAATATGTTCATTCATTCCTCCTTTCACTTGCTATCATTACTCACTGGTCAATAAACATTTATTGGGCACTGTGGTAGATGCTAGGATAGTTAAAGTTTTCATTGTTTACTCATTTTTGCTGGTTTATTATTACACTCATCTTCCAAATATTCTTTAAAAACAATTTTCCAGATTTATATTTTATATAAGTACAGAGTGCTTTCTGAACTTACCCTTTTAAAAATATTTCTGTAGATGTCAAATAAGTGCCACATATCTATATAAGAACTCTATCTCTGAATCAAGACATTCCACCATTTCTTACCAAATGTACATATATTTGGAAATATTCCAATTAATCACTGAAATTTTAGTTTATATTTTGTTTTTATGAGACTATATTTTTATTACTGTCATTTTTATGAAACCAAAAGCTAAGTTCACTAATTTTATTTTATACTAGACAAGAAATACTTATTTGGGTTGGGTTAATCAGAAATCTATAATTATTTAAGGAAAATCTATATCCTAAAACAATTACTTTAGCCAGAATGTTCATTTCACCTATAAATTTCAACACCATGATGCAACTTCTTATTTTGTACAGTTAGTATATTTGGCAACAAAACTAAACTATAAACCTATTCTGGACTCTATTTTAGACAGAGATTAAAAATAAAAAGAAAACATTAGGCATATAACTTCCAATATAGGTTAATGCATGCTATATCTTTTTTGTGTCTAATTTTTTTAAATTTTTTATTTATTTATTTATTTATTTATCTAAAGTTTTGCATATGTCTCCTTTCCCCCCAATTGACCCCTTTCTCCAGCCATTCCCACCTGGGCAAGCTCCCACTGCCCCAGTGTCTGTATCCATTGGTTATGCTAATATGCATACAAGTCCTTTGGTTGCTATCTAACCTCGCCTTCCCTGCCATTTATCTCTGTATCTCTACTTGTTTATCAAATTATGTTGATCATTATATTTCACATATGAGTGAGATTATGTGATATTTATCTGTCTTTAACTGGCTTATTTTGCTTAGCATAGTGCTCTCCAGTTCCATTCATGCTGTTGCAAATGGTAAAAGTTCCTTCTTTTTTATAGTGGCACTAGGGGGCCAGTGCACAAAATTCGTGCACTGGGGAAGGGGGGTCCTTAGCCCAGCCTGCCTCCTCTCATATACTGGGAGCTCTCAGGGGGTGTCCTACTGATGGTGTAGGCCCACTCCCTGATCCCCTTGGTGAGTGAGCCTAAGCCGCAGTCTGGCCTCCCTCTGTAGGAGGCGACCAGGCTAATCAGGCGAAGCCACCGGCCCCATCACCCTGTTGCTACAGCCACTGCCAGTCACCACAGCCACCAAGGTGTTTTCATCAACATGGACTCCAGTCCCTTCACCATGAAGAAATGACAACTTTCTTTAGGCATTTTCAAGATGTGTCTTTCTTTCTTTCTTTTTTATCCTCACATAAGGATATGTTTCCATTGATTTTTACAGAATGTGGAAGAGAAGGGAAAAGCAGAGAGGAACAGTTTTATTGGTTGCCTCCTGCATATGCCCTGACCTGGGCCCTGGCCAAGGAGGAGCCTGCAACCTAGGTACATGCCCTTGGTCAGAATTGAACCCAGACCCTGCAGTCAGCAGACTGAGCCAAACCAGCTAGGGCAGAATATGACATTTCTTAGCCCTCCAACAGTGGACCTTCATTTTTTTCTCCAGGAGTGTGGTAGAAAAACCCTAGATTGCCTTTAGGGATTCTTATTACCCAAGTTACTAAGAATATTACCAGTTGCATATAGGGAGCTTAGTCAATGAGTGGTAAGAAAAGGTGTTTCCTCCATAGTTCACTCTAATCATCAGCTCCACCCCTGCCCAGGGCTATAAGCTCTGGCCAAGAATGCAGGCCTGGGCAGGGGACCCTCAAGCCCCTCTGATTTCTGGCTTCATAGAGCCCAGGCCTCTGCGATCACAGGCTCTGATCCTGCCCCTTGCCATTGCTAGCTCTCCCCTTGCCCCACTGGCAACCTCTGGCCAAGACTACAGGCCTGGGCAGAGGACTCCCAGACCCCTGCTTTGCCAGCTCCACTGGTTCCCAGGCCCTGAGATTGCTGGTTCTGCCCCTGCCCCTTTAATCACTGGCTCTGTGGAGTCCAGGCCCCTGCAATCTCCGGCCTTGCCCCTGCCCAGGCCTGAGGCCTCTGGCCCAGGCCTTATGCCTGGGGAGGGGATCCTCATACCCCTCTGATCACTAGCTCTGCCCCTGTCTTCTCCAATCACTGGCTCTGCCCCTGCCCATGCCTGAGGCTCTGTTGATGTCCTCTGGCCTGGGTAGGGCACCCCCAGCCCCCTCTGATCACCTGTTCCACCCCTTGGGCCCCCTGTCTCTCCCGCCACCTGCCTGGTTAACAGGCCTGACCACTTCAGTGGCAGGGCTGAGCCGGACTGGGCACTGCCATCTTGTGACTATGGGAGCAGTCATCTTGTGGCTGTGGGGGTGGCCATCTTGTGACTATGGGGCGGCCATCTTTGTGATTGAGTGGCACCTAATTTGCATATTATTTTTATTAGATAGGATAATATTCCATTGTGTAGATGTACCACTGTTTGCTAATCCACTTATCCTGATAGTCACTTAGGCTGTTTCCAAATCTTAGCTATGGTGAATTGTGCTGCATAGGGGTGCATATATCCTTTCTGATTGGTGTTTCTGGTTTCTTGGGATATAGTCCTAGAAGTGGGATCACAGGGTCAAATGGGAGTTCCATTTTTAACTTTTTGAGGAAACTCCATACTGTTCTCCACATGACTACACCAATCAGCATTCCCACCACCAGTGCACAAAGGTTCTTTTTCTCCACATCCTCACAGGTACTTGTTATTTGTTTATTTGTTGATGATAGCCATTCTGACAGGTGTGAGATTGTACTGCATTGTCGTTTTAATTTGCATCTCTCAGATGATTAGTAACTTTGAGCATTTTTTCACATGTCTCTAGGCCTCCTGTATGTCCTGTTTCAAAAAGGGTCTATTTAGGTCCTTTGCTCATTTTTTGATTGGATCATTTATCTTCCTTTTGTTAAGTTGTATGAGTTCTCTGTAAATTTTGGAGATTAAACCCTTATCGGTGATAACACTGGCAAATATGTTCTCCTATGCAGTGGCTTTCTTGTTTTATTGACAGCTTCTTTTGCTTTGCAGAAACCTTTTATTTTGATGTAGTCCCATTTGTTTATTTTCTCCTTAGTCTCCATTGCCCTAGGAGCTGTGTCTGTAAAGATATTGCCACAATATAAGTCTGCTATTTTGCTGCCTATGGAATCTTGTAGGATTTTTATGGTTTCCCATCTTATATTTAAGTCCTTTAGCCATTTTCAGTTTATTTTTGTGTATGGTGTAAGTTGGTGATCTAGTTTCAATTTTTTGCATGTATCTGACCAAATTTCCCAGCACCATTTATTGAAGAGACTGTCTTGACTCCATTGTATTTTCTTGCCTCCTTTATCAAATATTAATTGAGCATAATGGCTTGGGTCAATTTCTGGGTTCTCTGTTTGGTTCCATTGGTCTATATGTCTGTTCTTGTGCCATTTCTAGGCAGTTTTGAGAACTGTGGCTTTGTAATATTACTTGATGTCTGGTATTGTGATCCCTCCAACTTTGTTCTTTCTCAGGATTGCTGTGGCTATTCAGGGTCTTTTTTATTCCAGATGAATTTTTGAAGAGTTTTTTCTAGATCTTTGAAATATGCTGTTGGTATTTTAATGGGGATTGCATAAATCTGTAGATTGCTTTGGATAGTATGGACATTTTAATGATGTTGATTCTACCAATCCATGAACATGGTATATTATTCCATTTGTTTATGTCTTCCTCTGTCTCTTTTTTCAATGTCCTGTAGTTTCCTGAGTATAAGTTTTTTACCTCCTTAGTTAATTCCTAGGTATATTAATTTTTTTGCAATGGTAAATGGGATTGTTTTATTTTCGTTTCTCTTTCTGTGAGTTCATTATCTATAGTAATAAAAGGGTAATATGCTAATTAGACCAGACATCTTCTGGATGACCTTCTGGACAAATCCATGGTAGCAAGGCTGAGGCAGAGGTGGTTAGGAGTGATCAGGCTGGCAGGGGAGAGCAGTTAGGGGGACCAGACCACCAGGCAGGTAAGTGTTAGTAGCCAGTGGTCCCAGATTGCAAGAGAGATGTCCAACTGCCGGCAGTCGGACATATCCTAAGGGGTCCTGAATTGGAGAGGGTGCAGGCCAGGGTGAGGGACCCCCCCCCATGCATGGATTTTTGTGCACCAGGCCTCTAGTTGGTGTATAAAAAGGCCATAGATTTCTGGTGCTAATTTTGTATCCTGCTACATTGCTGAATTCATTTATTAGGTCTAGTAGTTTTTTGATAGAGTCTTTGGGATTTACTATGTTTAGTATCATAGTAAATAAGGACAGTTTTACTACTTCTTTTCCAATTTAGATGCCTTTTATTTCTTCTTCTTGTCTGATTGATATGGCTAGCACTTCCAGTATCATATCAAACAGGAGTGGTGAAAGTGGGCATCCCCGTGTTCTTCCTGTTCTTAGGGGAAATGATTTTAATTTTTGCTCATTGAGTATGATGCTAGCTGTAGGTTTGTCATATAAGGCTTATTATGTTGAAGTTTGATCCTTCTATTCCCACTTTTCTGAGAGTTTTTCTCAAGAAAGAGTGTTGGATTTTGTCAAATGCTTTTTCTGCATCGATTGATATGATTATGTGATTTTTGTCTCTCAATTTGTTTATGTGTTTATCACATTTATTTTTTTGCAGATATTGTACCAGCCTGCATCCCCAGAATAAATTCCACTTGGTCATGGTGTATGATCTTTCTAATGTAATGCTGAATCTGATTTGCTAGAATTTTGTTGATGGTTTTAGCATCTATGTTCATCAAGGATACTGGCATGAAGTCCTCTTTTTTTATGGTGTTTTTATTCAGTTTTAGAAGTAGGGTAAAGTTGGCTTTATAGAAAGAGCTCGGAAGTATGCTTTCCTTGCATGCTCTATCTTTTACATCTTATCTCATTTAATCCTCAAACCCTACATGACAATTAAAATCTCCCATTTTTTCAATACGAAAATTGAAGTTAGGAAAGTTTAACTTGCCCAAGGGAACACAGCTAATCAATGAAGCAATATTTATAAATTTCTGAGTCCAAGTTTCTCTCACTAAAGATGCTCCCTATCAGTAAATAATGAAGAATTCATTATTAAGCGTTCAATATTATTGTAATTGGAGGATGAGGGCTACAGGAGGGTGTGGCAGCAGGCAGAGAGCTACTGGAGGTCGGCAGCAAGCTACTAGCGAGCTACTGTGCACATAATTGTGCACAGGACTACTAGACTTATTTATAATATCTCAAAATTATAATGCAAATAATATCATCAAGCTTAAAAAATATTATACAGATGAATGAATAATTTGAGAATACACAAATTCAAAGAATGTTAAATTCTTTATAGATATTTGAGGAATTTTTCTGTATACTGTCGGGAGGTATTTACACAGAAATGCCACATCAAACTAGATCAAGGTGAGGATAAATAACTTCTTAGAGGAGGTAATTGGAAAATGATACATTAACATTACCTATTTGAAGAAATAATGACAGAAAACTTCCCCCACCTGGTGAAAGAAATAGACTTCCAAGTCCAGGAAGTTCAGAGAACCCCAAACAAAAGGAACCCAAGAAGGACCACACCAAGACACATCATAATTAAAATGCCAAGAGCAAAAGACAAGGAGAGAATCTTAAAAGCAGCAAGAGAAAAGCAGTCAGTTACCTGCAAGGGGACACCCATACGACTGTCAGCTGATTTCTCAACAGAAACTTTGCAGGCCAGAAGGGAGTGGCAAGAAATATTCAAAGTGATGAACAGCAAGAACCTACAGCCAAAATTACTTTACCCAGCAAAGCAATTCAGAATTGAGGGTCAGATAAAGAGCTTCACAGACAAAAAAAGCTAAAGGAATTCATCACCACCCAACTAGTATTATATGAAATGCTAAAAGGTATCCTTTGAGAAGAGGATGAAGAAAAACTAAAGATAAAAACTATGAACAACAAATACATATCTATCAACAAGTGAATCTAAAAATCAAGTGAATAACACATCTGATGAACAGAATAAACTGGTGAATAGAATAGAAACAGAGGCATAGAAAGGGAGTGGACTGACAATTTTGGGGGGTAAAGGGTGTTGGGGGTGCGGGAAGGGAATGGACAATAATCATACACTTATGGATGAGGACAGCGGGGGGTGGTAAGGACAGAAGGTGGGGTGGGAAGTGGGAGGAAGGGAGCTATGGGGGGAAAAAAGAGGAACAAATGTAATAATCTGAACAATAAAGATTTAAAAAAAGCATTAACTGCTTGAAAAGTGGTATAATTATTCATGTTTTTTCAAAGAGGCTTTTCCAAGTGACTAGACCAAATAAAACAACAAAGCATACTTTTCTTATTTTATATTTCAGTTACAGTTTACATTCAATATTATTTTGTATGAGTTTCAGGTGTACTACATAGTGGTTAGACGTCATATACTTTTCAGAGTGATCCCCTGATTGCTTCCAGTGCCGAACTGGCACCACACATAGTTATTACAATATTATTGACTATATTCCTTATGCTGTGCTTTACATCCCAAAATAGACTTTTCATTTTTTAAGAGAAAGCTGAGGTCCACAAGGTGAAATGACTTGCCACGTGTCAGCTACATTAGAATTTACTCCTAAGATTCCATTGCTCTTTCTTTTAAAACAAAACAAAACATATTTTTATTGATTTCAGAGAGGAGGAAGAGGGAGAGAGAGAAATAGAAACATCAATAATGAGAAAGAATCATTGATTGGCTGCCTCCTGCATGACCCCTGAAACTCAGGCTTGTGCCCTTGACTAGAATCAAACCTGGGGCCTTCAGTCCACAGGCCAGTGCTGTATCCACGGAGCCAAGCCAGCTAGGGCTAGACTTTTCTAAAACTTCTCAAGAGGGCTTATGTTCTGGCCTATGGGTCAAGATACTATCTTTGTGACTTTTTATACCAGTACTAGAAACCCAATGCATGAAATTTGTGCTAGAGTAGGCCTTCCTTCCCCCAGCTGCTGGCACTGGCTTCCCTCTGGCACCTGGGACTGGCCTTCCCTCCAGCTGCTGGCAGGCACCCAGGACCTGGACTTCCCTCAAGCCGCTGACAGGCACCCAGAACTCAGGCTTCCCTCACAGCCCCGGCTTCATCTGGAAGGTCATCCAGAAGAATGTCTGATCTAATTAGCATATTACTCTTTTATTGTTATAGATGATTTGGCAAGTTATTTAGCTGCTCTGTCTCCATTTCTTCACTTAGAAGTAGGAGTATTATTACTATCTACTTCACAGTTATTGAGTATTAAACCAAATGAGTAAATCCATGGGAATATTTAGTACACATGGGTAGAAATGGAAGGAATCAAGCATAGCTAAAAGGTAGAGAGTAGTGAGGATGATGGCATAGGAAAAGTGGGGCAGGAGCAGGGCCAGACCACAGTGTGCTCTGGAGATCATGTTAAGAGTCCATCCTTCTCCTGAAGACACTGAGAAGCCAATAAATTGTTTCAAGCAGGGACATGACATGATCAGATCTATGAAAGGTCTAATGTTGAAGTTCAGAAAAGAAGTCATGATTAAGATTAAGTTTGTTTTCTTATTCTGGAACATACCAGGTGACCTGGATGAGGGCCTGGTAGAGCAGCTCTATTCCATAACTCCTAAAATAGAAAAACACATCATTGTATAGTATAAGGAAAGAAGGATATTTAAGAGAAAGGATAATGTATATTAGACAGCACAAGTTAGAGAAGGACATTAAGAGAAAAAAGTGTTGCCCTGGCCAGTTTGGCACAGTGGATAAAGCATTGGCCTGCCAACCAGAGTTCCAGGTTGGATTCTAGTGAAGGGTACCTTGGTTGCAGGCTCCTCCTGGGCCCAGGCCCTGGTCAGGGCTCATGCAGGAGGCAACATTGATATTTCTCTCTGTCTTTTCTTCTCTCTAACACTCTCCCTAAAAAATCAATGGGAAAATATCCTTGGGTGAGGATTAACAAAAAAAAAAAGAAAGAAAAGAAAGAAAAGAGGGAGAGAAAAACTGTTAACTGAAGTCATGATGCCTAGAAACATATGGATAGTATATGTAGTGTACCTAGATAATAAAAAAATGCCCACATTACACATTATTGTCAATATGTAAGTAACTAGAGAAAGGACAAAATTAGAGAACAAAAAAAGGCATTGCTTATAAATGTACATGCATACATAAAGAAAACTCATAACCTCATTACTGTGTTTTAGCATCCTGAATCTATTATTTGCTTAGAGATGGATTAAAAATATATAATTAATGAAAGTTTCAGGTCAATGTAATTTCATATTTTAAATACATGGTTTTCTATAATAATAAAAGCATAATTTGAAAATCAACAGAATGGTCAGACAGTGGAACGACCATCCAGATGACCTTCCGGACAAAGCCGGGTAAGGCAGCTGCGGCAGCTGCGAGGGCTGAGCCTCTTGCACGAATTTCATGCTTTAGGCCTCTAGTATATTATATATGGCTAGATAATGTGACAGATAAACAAAAGAGCATAAGAATGTTAGAAATAAATTGCATTGATATAATTTTGCTTTAAAAAATGTATTTGTTTTAAAGGCAATTCAGAGGAATAAAAGGTTTCTTGACAGCCAGATATCAGCCAAATCTATAAAGAGCCAGTACAGCTCCAATCTATCATCTGGAGCTCACTGGTGCTGAGCCCAACCTTAGCCAAGAGAATCAAGTATAAAATGTGTTCAGACCTCCTGATTCCTCGCCAACATTTTGCACTCTGTTTTGGCTGATGTTCATTTAGGTTAGATTGTCACTTTATTGTTTTCAAAATAAGAAGACATACCTCATAAATAAATAAAAATGTTCTTGATAAATGTGTTTAATAAATGCAAATGATTCTAAAGTTTATATTACAGAGTTGGTTAAGACTCTAGATGAATATTTCAAAATATCATGTTATCTAATTATTTGAGTTATTTAGGAAATATCTTTGTTTCTCCCTCCCTTTTTCTCTTCTTGCCTCCACCCCTCCTTCCTTCTCTTTCTCTTGCTTTCTTTTTATTTTTTTAATATATTTTTATTGATTTCACAGAGGAAGGAAGAGGGAGAGAGAAACATCAATGATGAGAGAAAATTATTGATTGATCAGCTGTCTCCTGCATGCCTCACCACTGAGAATGGAGCCCACAACCCTGGCATATGCCCAGACCAGGAATGGAACCAGTGACCTTTTGGATCCTGGGTCCTTGCTCCACTGCTGAGCTACGCCTGGCTGGGCTCCCTTGCTTGCTTGCTTGCTTTCCTTGACTAAACTAACCTAGTGCTTGGTGATTGCTTCTCATCCAGTGGCCACAGTGCAACAGAACCTGCACTCTGATAAATAAATAAAAGCTAATTTGTCATTGAGAGTTTTTTTTAGTTTGCATTTTTTACAGCTTGTTCTGGTCACTATATTGCTCAGTTTTGTATCACCAATTTAGAGAGCACAGGAGACCAATCTTAAACCACTTTTGTCTAATATTACAAAATGGGTTTTTGGTCTCAATTAATTACATTGAGAACACTGGTTATAGGAGATAATTTCACACAAAAAATTTAGAAATTGGGTATTTCCCTAACTGAAACATCTAACATTTCTGCAGAGGACATATCAAACTTGCATGTTACTTTATAAATCATAGTAATCATAGTTTTTATATTATTTTATCTCACTCATTCCTCTGATATTCACTCACAACCAGCTATATACAAAATCAAAGCAGATGCCCATCTCAAAATTTTTATAGTCTGTCACTTACTCCTTCTAAAACCTATAAAAGGTGATTCTTATTATCTCAACTTGAAGCTTAGAAAGTTTTAATAATGGAAACCAGGAGTGTGGGAATGCTGGGTCGAAGCCTTCTCGACCCGTGATTCTGAGTTTCTGACATAGCCTCTGCTCATCAGTCCTTCCTGGAAAGCCCCAGGAGTACTGACAGTAATGTGGTTGCTGGAGTCAGGTAAGCCAAGGTTAGGATCTTCACTCTGTCTCTTAATACCAATTAGAATGTAAAAAAATTCCTTCCCTTTCTGGAGTCTTCCCATTTGGGATAGGGACTAGTCATGTCTACCTTACGAGGCTGTGAGTAAATCTAAATGAGAAGGTGATGATGGAACACAAAGGGCCGAGACCAGTGTGAGGTGAATGAGGCACTTTCTATAGTGCAACATTTAAGGGGTCCTGGCACCAAAAAACAAATAATAAGTATTTCATTATTTTAAAAAAAATTAGCAAATTATGACATGTATCAACTTTCTGTTTTAGTTTAAAATAATGTTTTATCACAAGTGTGGTTGGGTGAGGAAGAGAGTCAGAGCCATGGACCTGCAAGGTTAAATCCTGTCTTCATTTAAAATTTGGCTATTTTGTTCATTCTTGTAGCAGGCAGAAATCTAAAAAGCTCTCCAATGATGTCCTTCCCTAATCTCCAAAACCTGTAAATGTGATGAGCTACTACTCTCATGATTATGTATACTATACGTTGTGTCTTTAAGTATAAATTTACTGTGTTATGTTATACTAGAGGCCTGGTGCACAAAAGTTTGTGCACTCAGGGGTGTCCCTCAGCCCAGCCTGTGCCCTCTCGCAGTCTGGGAACCCTTGGGGGATGTCCATTTGCCAGCAGAGAGCAGGCCTAAACTGCAGTCGGACATCCTTAGTGCTGCTGAGGAGGCAGGAGAGGCTCCCACCACCACTGCTGTACTGGCAGTCATCAGCCTGGCTTGTGGCTGAGCAGAGCTCCCACTGTGGGAGTGCACTGACCACCAGGGGCAGCTCCTGCATTGAGCGTCTGCCCCCTGGTGGTCAGTGTGTGTCATAGTGACCAGTCATTCCCAGTGGTTCTGCTGTTAGGGACAATTTGCATATTACCCTTTTATTATATAGGATAGAAGCCTGGTGCACTGGTGGGGCCAGTTGGTTTGCCCTGAAGGGTGTCCTGGATTAGGGTGGGGGTCCTGCTGGGGTGCCTGGCCAGCCTGGGTGAGTGGCTGATGGCTATTTTCAGGCTGGCCACACCTCCTTCAGGTAGAGGGTCCCTGCTGGAGTGCCTGGCCAGCCTGGGTGAGGGGCTGATGGCTGTTTACAGGCTGGCCAAGCCCCTCAGAAGGAACCCTAACCTCATGAGGGTGGGGCCATCCTGAGTGAGGGGCTTATGACTGTTTGCAGACTGACCACAGCCCCAAGCTACCCAAGATCCCAGCAAGGCTGGCTGGAAGCAGGTATCTGAGGTTTATTTATCTTCTATAATTGAAACTTTGTTGCTTTGAGCAGAGGCCACAGCCAGCCTAGGCAGGCAGCTTCCTCTATTGCCAGAGCAATGAAGCTTCCTGTTTGCTCTAGCTCTGTGGCTGCCAGCCGCCATCTTGGTTGGGTTAATTTGCATAGTTGCTCTGATTGGCTGGTGGGTATGGCTTGGGATGTAGCGGAGTGATGCAATTAGCATATTACTCTTTTATTAAATTAGATGTCACCATTGACCATAAGATAGGAAGATTATCTGGGTAGATTTCAACTAATCACATGAACCCCTGAAAGAGCTTTGAGTGGTTGAGGGCAAAAGAGAAAGCAGCAGTCAGGGAGATTCAAAGCATGGGAGGGATCCAACTTGCCACCACTGCCTATGAAAAAAGGAGGGAGACACAGGCAGGGACTGGGGCACAACCACAAAGAATAAGAATGAGGAACAAGCCCAGGAAACAAGAAAACGGAGACCTCAGTGCTCCAATCATAAAAAAAACCCAAAAACTGAATTATGCTATTAACAGAATTAAACATGAAAGAGGACTGGTATCTCCCATTTGATTTCCACCCTGTAAGGTCCTGAAAAGACCCCGCCATGCCATCATGAACTTCTGCCTGTGAGACAATAAATGGATGTTGATTTAAGTCACTACAGTTCGTTGTAATTTTTATGCAATTTTTATACCACCATTGACTCCTTCTAGTGCTCCCCCCCGCACCCCAGGCTTTCAGCACACTATTATCTGTGTCTGGGGTTTATGCATATATGCATACAAGTTCTTTGATTAATCTCTTCTCAACTACCCATCCACACCTGCCTTCTCTCTGAGATTGGGCAGTTTGTTCCATGCTTCTATAACTCTGAATCTATTGTTTTTCATCAGTCTACTTTGTTCTTTAGATTTCACATATGAGTGCAATCATGTGATACTTGTTTTTCTCTGACTGGCTTGCTTAGTTTAGTATAAGGTCTCTGCTTCTCAAACACTTCAAAGGTATTTTCCTCCTATGTATTTGGAAATATACCTTCATTCTTTGATATAGAACTTTAGATTCATATTAATAATAAAATGTACTCCCCAAAATTTCACCTTTCTCCAGCTTTCTTTTAAAGTTATTTTTGCTAGATGTAGATGATTTAGGAGTTGTGAGTTTGAGAAACCTGAGTTTGGATGTAGAAAGATAAGACCAAAAAGAGAAATGGCTAATAAATTAATTTGCTCTCTGATTTAACTCATATGTGTCTAAATTGTTAAAGTAACTCTCACTCAGGCATTCTTCCTTAATTACAAAAGAAAGAGAAGGAAAATAGCTGTAAGAATCATTTATAACCACACATATTAAATGACAATTTTCACTGTGATTGATTCATAGATATTTTATATCTACAGAAAGTGGTCATTTTTACTGTGCACATTGATTCACAGTTGCATAACTAATCATGACAATTTTATTAATTACTTATTATCAAGGTTTTTCTCTTTTATTAGAGAACAAGTGACTTCCTTCCCTCACTTTGGTGTGCCTATATATCTCTGTGTGATAGAGATTAATGCATAAAGCTTTGCAGGAAACTGCCTCATTGATTTTGTTGCCTTTATATTTGTCTTCCTTAGATGACTTCCACTAACATAGAGGGAGGATGTATAGTCCATTTCAGTGGGACACACAGGGTCCTGACTACAGTGGTTGGAATTCTGGCTTAAATTGAGGCAACTGAGTAAGAAAGTGGTTAAAGAAATTTAGAGAAATGAATGCATTGAATCATTGGTTGTTTTTAAAAGTTTTCCATATAATGCCTCTTTGATGGAGGCACTTTTATGAAGTATTAGTACTTGTATGTGTTTTGTAAACTAATTAGAAAATGCATTGCCAACACTGATGTAATGAGGTGCCTGGAAATATTATTCAGTGTTATAAGTTGTACATAAGTTCTATCTCTGAAATTTATGTGTTTGAATATTCCTGTGCCATATTTTCAAATCTCATGCTACTGGATCAACTATTCTATTATATGATTAAGAAATGTTTTCAAAACGCTGTGTTGTTTTCCCTCTTATTGACTTAAATTGATTTCTGATATTTTTATGCAACAATAAATTCTACTCTTAAACATGACTTAATCTAGTAGCCTCAGAGCTAATGTTGAATGAATATTTCCCACCTTAGGACATGGTACTTCCTTTTGGAGGAAACTCCCCAAAAGTCTTTACTGAAGAAAAGTATCAAATCAGAACCGTACAGTCTTCTGTGCTATGATAGCACATTGAATACAAGAAAGCTGATGGGGTAGTTTTAAAAAATGTCCTGACAGAGTCAAGGTGATGGCCATTTTTAGCTGCCCTGCTATCCATCACCTCTTTCAGCCAAGCATACTCCATCATATGCAACAGCCTCATGAATTTATGCATCAAGCTGTGCAGCCAGTCGTGCCGAGGGCGCTGGTGACAAGTGAAATTGCTGTGCGCCTCATTTAGCTGTTTATTGCGCCTGAGTACGTGTTGCAGCTGTCATCCCACGATGGGATGATAGTGCTCGTTAATAGACAAGACAGGCAAATAATGATGGAGGCCACAGCAAGAGATGCTCATCTGCCAATGGGCTCTGAGCAATATCACAAACATCCACAAAGTTTTCCATCAAAAGCAGCTCTGTAAGAAAATAGAGAGGGCAAGGCTGATCTTCATGGTACTAACAATGGAGATTAAACTTTTGAAAAAAGTCTAGCCCAGAAGGTTGTGTAACTTTTGAGCTTCCATGCCATGCATTTTCCCTTTTAAAAGAATCACAGGAAAATGACCACACAAACCAACCAGGTTTGATACCAGTGTTCCATTTGACTGTATCCTACCATACACCGTGGGATTAACCTTAACCCAGCTGAGCGCCTGGCTTTATTCTACTGTCAACCATGGCCCCAAGAATTTGTGAATGTCATTTTTGCAACTATCTGATGACTTGTTTTATATATTTAGGGCTTGGAATTGAATCTTTCAATTCTTCTCAGTAATTCAATGAAAAGTAACGAAATAGAAATATTCTATCTTTAGATTTGAATGGAATTTTCTTTTATATAAAATTGAATTATTCTCAAGCATTCATTTCTTGGCATATAGGGAAGAGGCTCTTAATAAAATCTCTCTAAGATGAAAGTCTGTTAAACAACTGATTTTCAATTCCTTCCTGCTCTGAGTATATGGTGCTTAATCTTATGGGTATTTTATACTTGGTGATCAGCCAGTGTCTCATGTATGAGCTTAAATATGAATCTTTATAATTTTATCAATAAATTCTTTATTTTGTAATAATATAGAGCTTAAAGAGTTAATTAGTATGTTTGATATAATGATATGAAGCAAATATGACAATCCTTTGCAGATTTTTATATACAATAGTAATATACAAGAGAACCTCTGCTTTATAATTTGATATTATTTTAAATCCAAAATATAGAGAGACAAATATCAATGTCCAAATTGTGAACCTTGGGCAGAAATCATTTTAGATATTTTGGAATTTAACAGGAGAGCTGGGAAAACCCATAAACACTAAAAAAAAAATTGTAAATCAAATATAGGAATAATTCACAAACATTATTTGGGAAATGTCTTTCTTGGCTATAATAAGATGTGGCCATGCTCTTTTAGTGGAGTCCATCTTACTGCAAGGGAAACCCATCAAAAGTTTAACAAAAAAATTATTAATAATAATGTCAAGAACTAGAGAAAGGACTAAGTAGAACTACATAGAGAGAATACCCTTATTGGAATCACAAAGCTATAATGATAGAGAAGAACTTTAAACCCCTGCAAATTGGCCTCCTTTTTTTAAGGATAAGGAAACCAAGTACTAGAGAAACCACGTGACTCAGCAAGTCTGCATTAAGTCACCTGCAGCATCTGCATTGAACCCAGGTCCCCGAGACCCTAGTGTCCTCTAGGGCCGCCTCCCTGGCGACCTTTCTCACATCCTTTTTGTGACCAACAGTGTGAGATATTTTGTTTTATTTTTTCTATTTATTTACAGAAGTTTTATTTTTACTTGTTTCTTTTAAATAATATCTAATTTGTTTATTTATCATTCATATATGCTCATTTATATATTCTCATTTCTTTAAAAAAATAAAATAGAAGAGTGGAGACTATAAGGCATCTAGCAATAAGTTTAAAATAATAAGGGTTGTGTAATGAAAGAGAAGGGTTATAACAAAAAAAGCCAAACTAAGGATAATTACTAGATTTGAATATAAAATAAAATTTACCACTGATTTAAAAGGGTTGATTCATTCTTAAATGTGATCATTGTCTTTGAGCCAAAAATTACTTCAGTGAGAATGGATCTTCAGTTTTATGATGGAAGTAAATGAGAAAATATAAGTTGACTTGCAAAGAAAATAGTCTTATGATGTACACTGTAAGAATACATACATTCTGTAAAGTGAGGCACATATGTATTAATTATTTAAAGACCCCTTCCTTCTTTAAAACATTCATGCCTTTGAATCTTTTGTTATTCAAAATGCATACCAAAAATCATTAAAAACAACTGGGTGTCTTGATTCAGAAACATCTATTTGTCTTAGAAGTCTTTGATAAACACTTAGTATAAGGGCAATGTGTATTCCACAACAATTAATTTGAATGCACAGTAGACATTATTATACAGGAGGTACGGAATCACATTTGGATTATACATTAGAGTAGTGATTTAGCTCAGAGCCTTAATGCAAAATCCTATGGACTAGCATGAAATAACTTTATGTACTTTATTTCCTTTTCCTTGCCTTGTACTTACTATAGAAATAGTACAGTGGGGGCTATATTGTTCTGCTTCTTTTCTTTTTCAAAAATAACAACAAAAATCCTTTTCTTTTTCTTTTTTTTTTTTGGCATTTACCAAACTAATGGTCAGCAAATTTAAATATATGTTGACTCCTTTTCCTTAATGAAATGGAAAAGAGATGTGTGTTACATACACACGCACACAAAGTTTTATTAATGTTTCATAAAATGGTTGCTACAATCAAAGGAACTGCTCTGAAAATTAAATTACTGGGCTGACTCTGAAAATCAGCATAATATGCTCTGTTTAATTCAGTCATGCTAAGATGTTAGATTCTCCTTCATTCTCTCAGCTTTCTGTCTCCTTCACCTGGGGGCATCTGCTGATGAGTCTCTTCTAGAGGTTGTTTAATGACTATTTTACAGGAACTGTCAGCTTTCTAAAGCCCAGTGGCATTGGGCGTCACTGTATTACCAGCCTTTTTACACCATTTGCCTGACTAGAAATCGGAGGTTTAAAAGTACAAGAAAAGCTCCTATTTGATTTAATGACTGGCTGATGGAGGTCGATTAATCTTTCTAAGCTCAGATGTTTTACTTATAAAGGTCATCTATTGTTTGTTTATGCTCACTTTTCTGATTTTAGAAGCACAAGAAATAAGAAGACCATTTTGAGAGGAGCAGATAGTTGCCTTAAGAAAATCCCTGTCTTATGCACTCTGGGATTTGGACACAAATCCTAATTATACAGTAAGTGAAGTGAACACAGCCTTTACATTAACCTATTATAAAGCTGCAAAACCACAATACCTGCTCAATTTGGTTAAAGAAATTGAAGATGGTAGTTTTGTGTTTTGGTTGTGTGTGTTTTTTTTCTTTCAGGAAAGGGCTGTTAAAATTTGAGAAAGCAGATCTTTTTAGTTGTGTAAAGGAAAATAGTTTTCCTCTCCCCTCACCCTTTTTTTTTTTTTTTTTTTGAAAAAAAAAACAAAGGCAAGCATAAAATTTTTTAGCACTATCTTCTTGTTTAACTTAGTATATTACCTCTATTCAGATTAGGGGCTATATTTAATAATAAAAATTAACTAAAAATAAAAAAATAAAAACTCAATAAGAATTTATCATTTTGTCAAATTAGATGAATTCATTGTAATCTTGATGTATTATACAAATTCCTGTTTGCTTTATGAATTTCAACATGAGTACTCAGAACATTAAGCAAATTATTTTTGTCAGCTTTAATTTTTTATCAAGGGATAACTCAATCAAAGCTAGTCAAAAAGAACCATGGCCAGAGATCACAAAGAAAGTAGCACACAGAAGATGATGCTGAGGAAATAATCAACAAGTTAGTACATCTATCCTTAAAATATAAGACACCATAGCAGGGTCATTCCTTGAGCAGGCAAAATAGAATCAAACCATTGGCTCCTGCAAACAAACAGAAGGGAATGATGGTTCTGCAGTTTTTCCTGAATGGAGTTTTCTTATTAAAAGTGACTATAGGAGAATCAGACCCAGAGCAGGTGGGATAAAGATGGTTGAGCAAAGATGGTTGTTTATTCCCCCTCTTCTTTTGAGAGTGAGAATAACATAAACAACTGAAGAAAATAGGGTCTCATAGCTTTTCATTTGCCATTCTATTCAGACATATAGAGCCAGAGCATCTGGATATCAATTTTGGAAAAGGCCTAGAGGAAGAATTTTGCTATCACCAAGCAATTCAGAGTGTCAAACAAACAAACAAACAACTTAACACATTAAGTAAACTTAAGGCTGTTTTCTGTTTGCTTCTCAAATCCACATTCTATTACATGGCCACAGAGCAACCATACGTACTGAAATGATGGCAAATTTTTCTTAATTTATTCTTTGAAAGGCATTTCTAAAGGCAACTGCAGGAGAAAGAATAGCCGATAGGTGGCCTCTGATAGGACTGGCACAGCATAGTGTAGCTGCTAAGAGGCAGTAGCCCAAACATCACCCCTTCCTGAGAAGTTCCTGGACTTCTTTTATTCTGCAGCCACTTCCTTGGGCTTAATACATGGAATTGTATTAATTTGTTTACAATGTGATCTTTCTCTGGAGATTTGTCTTCTCAAGGGCAGGGTCTGTTTTATGTTTATCTTGACATATCCTAGTACCTAGACTGCCGAGGCTATGGTCTCAATCTGTGACTACCACACAAGGCACTTAAACTCAAAATTCTTCAACTTCTCATTGTAAAACTCAGGATTGAATGTATCACAGATCCCTGACAGCTATGATACTCTGATTCTTTGGTCCCTGATATTCTCATTTGTGGTCAGCCATTTTCTTTTAGTCTAGTTGCAACTCTAAATTATTACTATTTAACATTCACTAAGCAGTTACTTGGACATTAATATTACACTTGTGATATTTATATCATCTCCTCTAATTCTCACAGCAATCTTGTGAACTAACTTTTTACAGATAGTGAAATTGGGGCTCAGATAGACTAAACACTTGTCCAAGGATCACATTAGCCACAGGTGGCATAGAGAAGGACCAAGCCTTGGCCTCCCAATGCTGATATTTTACTATTTCCCTCATGGTGCCTAATTTTATCTCTGGCTTATTTATTCCTAGATTTCTAAAAGGATGGTATTGTAATGAGTAGAATTCCTGAAGGAAACAATAGGACCTTCTGTGAAAAGATCGATTTATTATGAGTCAGACACTCTGCATTATACTGTTATCAGAGGTTATGAAGTCCCTCTGATCCCCCATATCTTTTCCCATCCTCTGGTGGCCAATATCATGCATTTTCAAGACAGCTGGCCAATGGGCTGTGTGGCCATAAAATAGAGCTCAGCAAGCTGCTCACACAAGGTTTGAACTTGTGACCTCAGCGTTGCTTTCATCACACCCCAAGCAATTGAATTAAATAGCCAAAAGACAAGTATAACAAACGCCATGTAAGATGAAGCACTGCCCAGAGATGTGGAAGAATTTGTCATTTAAACCATTTGTATGTAATTAATTTCATTGTTCATTTTGGACTTGCTCTTTGTAAAACAATGCACTCAAAACTGCCCAATAAATACATCCGGACCTCTTGAGCTTAACATGTGAGGGAAGAGGCAAAAGCAAGTGTATGTAGGACCACAGGCCCTAAGAAAAAACACACTAAGTGTCACAGAAGTGCAAAGCCAGAACGCTCATCTGATGTGAGGTATCAGAAACAGCTTTGCGAGGTGGCCGTGATTATCTCTCGCTCTTCCTCAGTTCCCTTGAGTATTGTAGAAACTTTTAAGATCAAGACTAGCCCCAAGTTGTCACATCACAGGACCTTTTAGTAGCTGATTGGCTGTCAGAGCTTCTTGGATCTCCAGTTCTTACAATGGTTCTTACTTGACCTTACTCCTCTGTATTGTGATCTTGTTTCTATCTAAACCTAACCAATCCAGGTGGTTTCCAATTTGTTCTTTTTATGAGTTGGTATTTACTGATTCTTTCCTCCTCTGGGCACTAACTGGGCCTTGTCTCTTATTTTGCTTTTACCCTCTAACTTGTTTGGTTCACTACCCCAGCATTATACTGATGGTCCTGCTATAATTACCATCAGAGTCCCCAAAATCTTTGCTCCACACTGTTCTCCACAGCTTTCAGAGGAGCCCAGAGATTTCCATCTATGTTGCTACAGCGCTGACTGCCTTGGTTCCAAAATCTAGAATATTTTGAAGAGAAAAACTTAACATTTAACTTTAAATGAAGTAAACCTGGGAGCTGGGAGTTAATAGCCCAAGGTTGGTTTGACACAACTAGCAGAGACATACAGATGGACTTTGACTTTTAGCTAAAGGGTAAGGAACTAAGTGAGAGAACAATGTCAAAGAATGGCTTTGTCTTCTCCAATGCAATGAATTGAATATCAGCTTCTCCTCAAATTCATATTTAAATCCTAATCCCCAATGTGATAGTTTTAGGAGATGAGGACTTTAACAGATAATTAGATCATGATGATGGGGTCCTTGTGAATGATATCAGTGCCTTTATAAAGGGACCCAAGAGAGTGCTCTTGCCATTGTTTCAGCATGTGAGGATACGATAAAAAGAGGGCAAGCTGGAGAGGGTCCTCACCAGAACCCAACAGGCATGCTGATACCCTGATCTCAGGCTTTCAACCTGTAAGAAATAATTTCTGTTATTTCTAACTACTCAGTTTATGGTACTGTGTTATATCAGCCTGAACTAAGACGCTCATGAACTTTCAACCTCTCTTTCTTTACTGGCTTTTTCTTTAAGATCCTCTTAACCTTGATTCTATAAGACTTAGTACCAATCAGCTGAGCATATGGGAAAATGCAATGGTTTATTTTATTGTATTCATTGTCTACAGATCCATGTTCCCATCTAAGAATTTACTTCATAAAAATGAGTTATTATTTTAAGCCACCAAAAATGTGTTTTCTTTTAATTTATAGAGTTTAGAATAAAAGAGTATTCCTATTGTTGTTCAGTAAATAGTAATTAACTTAATAGCTTTTAAAAAAAAATCAATACCAGCTCTTAAGTTAGTATGCCTGCAAACTGCATATGATATTTAAAATTAACTTCAACTTTACTATTACCATGTGTGTCCGATTAGGGTAATATCAATCTGTTGTTAAGTGACACCTTCAATATTCAATCTTAATATATGTTATTTTGGGGATCCAACTTAGGCAGGTCATGCCCCTGAGTATGCTTAAATATTTCTTTTCTAAATTTTCTATGAAATAATGCTGACAAAAAATCTATAATAGTTAAAAAAGGATGAATTTCCTACCAATAATTGCTTATCAAACACAATATGATTGAACCTAAATTTGCTAAAGGATTGTTCTCTATTGCTTTATCAATAGAATTTGAGGACCTACGTAAGTTCCACTTCACCATTTTTTAATACAGTTTCAATGAGTTTAATAGATTGTCTCTTTAGATCTATAATGATAACTGTAATATAAAATTCAGATAGGAGAATAGGTCGCTTCATATTTAAACACTATACCAAGTCATTTCTGCCAAGTAAATGAAATCTGAATGCTGGCTAAAACATTTGGGAAAAAATAGAAGGAAATCCATGCTGACTAATAGGCGCTAATGTGTGGATAATAATTAGTGCAATTAAGTGACTGGTGCTGTGTGGGTGAAAGTTTCAGAACACAAGACATTAATGTAGGGGTTTTTATACACATAAACAAAGCTTTAAAATGGCTAATGTGAGCTGCGAAGTATGGAAATGCTTAACAATTTTTGAATCGTCGTTGCAGGTATGTTAATCTTAGGTATAGAAATTCTATAAATGTAAATCATTATAACCTTACAATATTCTCAAAGATAATGTTTATATCTGTATCATAACCCTATATGTGGAAAACAGATTTTAAAGTCTGGATGTAGGGTCTTAGTAACATTAAATTTATGGGTATGAAGTTAGAAAATTTTCTATATATGAAGCCACCCTTTCTAGCTGGCTAATCAGCTAGATAGGGTGGCTTTATATATATTCTTCTGTACTTCCTGACCACTCCCCCCAAAAAACATGTGTGCTTTTATTTTTTAAATATATCTAAATGTATTCCTGCTCTCTCTGCCTCTTTCTCTCTGTCTCTCCTCCTACCATTTATCTGACTATATAGGACCACTTTTCTTTGTAAACAGTACAGAATTATAGCTGCGAATCGCCATGGTCTTAGTTCATCTAGCATAGAGAATAAATTATTATTCTCTCTTAGAAATACTGCTGTGTCAAGGTCAGGGTTGAGGTCATTTACAAGCCAATATAGAGGACAGCATATAATTTACTAGCCAGAATCACTCACAGCTGATGGTTTGTTGGGGGGCTGGGGATCTTTCCATCAGAAATCTATACGCATTTAGCTTTCATAAACAAATGCTTTTAAGAGCATAAAAAATCATGTAGTGAGCTTAATTAAGGAGCATCAAATTACCCGCTACTTTTGTTCACCTTTGAAAATATAGCTAGTAGCAGATGATTAGCGACCTGTGTGTTTATTCAACAGGAATAAGGAACTCTAAATCAACATGTTCTAATGTGCTGTCCTTTGCAAATGAAGGTAACACTATTGATTCACAGTCAACAGGCGTGCATTCATTTCTCTGTCTTTGGAGAGGGTAAAGTATTGATGATGAGAGGAATATCATCTTCAGTGTCTTACCTTGTCAAATTTGTGATCAACAGTTTTAATCCAAGAAATAGTTACTCAGGACAAAACTAGTAGCCCCTGATTGAGAAACAGAGTTTACACAGGATAATTCTGTATTGTTGTTCTTTATACATTTTTGACTTGGAGAGTTTTAAAATAGTTCAGATACTCATAGGTTTCGTATGTTCTTAATTGATTATCCTATTCACCATACTTTTACTATATATTCTCTCAGCATGCTCTGTGCAGCTAGGAATGTGCCTCTGAAATACAGGGGGTAACGGACCATGAGGAAAAAATCTATAAAATATTAAAGTCAGACACCCTGGAGGTAAAATTGATCTGGGTCTGCAAACATGGTAAGTAAAATTATGGTCTGAACTTTGTCAGCTCAACTAGATATTTAAGCCAATCCTCATCATTTCATTCAAATTTCAAAATATTATGGAGTCCCCTTGGTTGACAGATCCCGCTCCTCTGCTCTCTATCCTGTGCCTTTCCATCTCTTCCCAAAGACAGACATTCTTTCAACAAATGTTGCTCCAAGCAAAAGGGGTTCAAAGACATTAAATGAGACCCCAAATTCTCTACTGGGAACCATTTACGAATAGATAGATAATTATCTAATATATGTGTAAAGAACCCCAAGTATACATGCTCAATCCACGCTGCAGGTAGAAGGCAAGAATGGATGAAGAGGGTAGAGTGCTAGGGAAAGCTTTCTAGGGAATTACTCCTGTTTACTCCTAAATTTCAAAGCTCATATGCTCTATTAACTCTTTCCCTGGGCTCTGTAAACTTATTCAAGTTCTTCCCACACTAAAAGGAAGAAAAAATCTCATCAGCCCAATCTCTCTGATTAGTAGCCCAGCCCCTCCCACTCGCTCACTCAGCGGCCTTATTCCATATTCCATGTGTGCAGTTGCACTGCCTCTGTTTTCAGTCTTACCACCACTTAGCTAAAACCTTTCTCCCTTTGTCACTTTTTGACCCCTCTTTCTTTTTTAGAAACTGTTATTCACAGGAATTTCATGGCAGAGCTCATTCAAATTTCTTCTCTTATCTTTCTCAGCATTCCAAATCCTTTCCTCTGCTCCCATTTTAAAAACGGGTGTTTTGTGGTTCCCTCTATGGTCAGTTGCTCCACACATTTTTCTATGGGTGTGCGAAGGGTATCTCCTCCATCTCTGGGTTTTAACTAACACTTACATACTTTTATCTTCCAAACGCAAGTCTCCAGCCCTCAGGTCATCTCTGTGCGTTAGAACTGAATATGAATGATCTGGGATATTTCTGCTCGGCTGTGCCAGAGACATTTCCACATTTCCAGCATTATCCACAACTTCTCTCATCATGCTGTCTTCAGCCTACCCCAGCCATGTCAAAACATACTGCTCCTTAACGCTTCTAACTCAGAGCCCTAGGGGCTCCCTCCCTCTCACCCTCCCTCCTCTTTTCTTTCTTCTTTCCATCTGTGGCTTAATATAGACCATCATCAAGACCAAATGGAGATCTATCTATCATCTGTTGTAATACTTATCTATCACTTGTTGTAATACTTTAAGCAATGAAATAAAAAAAATAAATTAAAAAAAAAATTTACTTCCTAAACATTTCTCAACTATTCCTCCTTGGCTCAGTTAGTGCTTTTTTACTTCCTAAGGCTTCTCTTGTTTCACAATAGAGTTCAAAGGCAAATTTAACATACACCTAAGGAAGCTTAAGCATCTAGCCCCTCCTCTTTCAAGGTCCCGGGAGGGGTCTGACAATGTGTTCCGTCATGTATACTTGCAGATTTTCTATGTGAGATGTTTTAACCACAATCAGTCCAGTCTCTTTCCCACTGCCTCTTCTCCACAGCACTTTTCTTTAAGTTGAATGGCACCGCAATGATTGTCAGCATTTTTAAGCTCGAAGAAGAGTGTTGAGTTGGGAATACTTTAGTTTAGGTTCATGGGACATGTTTATATGGTTTGCAATCACTTATGTGAGGAGTTAAAGTATAGTTAGGCATCCAGGACAAGGAATGGCTTCCAGGAATATTCTTTTCCCCTATTGTTCCAACTCACCCAGAGTGCACAGATGAGCAGCTGACTCGACCAGGCCCTGTGGCTCCAGAAGCAGAAATATGTGTTCTACAGGGGACAGACAAGACTGAAAATGTACAGGCATGGAACCTAGTCTGCAGAAAACTTTTTTCAGTCTTCAAATATGTAAAACTATAAGTGGAAACCTCATCTCTCATCGATCCCTAGTCAACATAAAAGTTGTCAGAAATATGCTCAAAAATAAAGCAAATGTGATTAAAAACCCAAAATCGATTTTTTTCCTCTCCTTTTTTTGATGAGAATAACATAAAGTAGAATTTTTAAAATTTCTATATTTTTAGGCAAAATCTTGCCGTAGTGCTGTGTGGAAACCTCATGTTTAGTGTATGTGAACATTACTGAATCACCTTAGAATCTATCTGACTCATCTTGTTCTGAAAAATGTTGCTCAGTTTCAAAGGAACTGGCATGCAAAATTACTGCAGGTGAAGAAATAGCCTCAGGAAGTAAGTATTCTGTTGATAAAAGTCCTACAAATGGTAGTTAATAAGTCGGTATATGTGGCATAGAGGTAATTCGACAACATATTTAAATTGTTCAGTGCATTCGAGTTGCTCTAATATACACCTTAATTTTTAGTATTCTTTTTCCTAAAAAGGACCTTCAACCTTGATAGAGTTCATTATCCCCATTTTACAGATAGGTAACTTGAAATGGATACCGTTTAAGTAACTTTTCCAAGGCCAGTAAGGTGGGTGTAATAATGGCTACAGTAGGGATTAAAGTCCAGTTCTTTTAATTCTAAAATTCTAATTATTTTTACTATGCTATGTTAGTTCTGTATATAATTAAATTTTTAAAATTTATAAAACAGTTTTTCTACCAAAAACTGAAAGTCAATACCATCTTATGACCAAATAATGCTACATTATAACAAAATAGATTTTTAAAAAAATCTTTATTGTTCAGATTATTACAGTTGTTCCTCTTTTTTCCCCCATAGCTCCCTTCCTCCCAGTTCCCACCCCATCCTCTGTCCTTACGTGCCCCCCCTCTGTTCTCATCTGTAGGTGTACCATTATTGTCCAGTCTCTTCCTGCACCTCCAACATACTTTTCCCAAAAAAAATTGTCAGTCCACTCCCTTTCTATGCCTCTGATTCTATTCTATTCACCAGTTTATTCTGTTCATCAGATTTGTTATTCACTTGATTTTTAGATTCACTTGTTGGTAGATATGTATTTGTTGTTCATAATTTTTATCTTTACTTTTTCTTCTTCCTCTTCTCAAAGGATACCTTTCAGCATTTCATATAATACTGGTTGGGTGGTGATGAACTCCTTTAGCTTTTTTTTGTCTGTGAAGCTCTTTATCCAACCCTCAATTCTGAATGATAACTTTGCTGGGTAAAATAATCTTGGTTGTAGGTTCTTGCTATTCATCACTTTGAATATTTCTTGCCACTCCCTTCTGGCCTGCAAAGTTTTTGTTGAGAAATCAGCTGACAGTCATATGGGTGCCCTCTTGTAGGTAACTGCTTTTCTTTTGCTGCTTTTAAGATTCTCTCCTTGTCTTTTGCTCTTGGCATTTTAATTATGATGTGTCTTGGTGTGGTCCTTCTTGGGTTCCTTTTGTTTGGGGTTCTCTGCACTTCCTGGACTTGGAAGTCTATTTCTTTTACCAGGTAGCGGAAGTTTTCTGACATTATTTCTTCAAATATGTTTTCAATATCTTGCTCTCTCTCTTCTTCTGGCACCCCTATAATTCTGATGTTGGTATGCTTGAAGTTGTCCCAGAGGCTCCTTACACTGTCTTCACATTTTTGGATTCTTTTTCTTTTTGCTTATCCATTTGGGTATTTTTTGCTTCTTCGTATTTCAATTCTTTGACTTCATTCTTGTGTTCCTCTAATCTGTTGTTGGATCTCTGTATAATATTCTTTATTTCAGTGTATGCTTAATTTCTAGTTGGTCATTTTTCATATCCTCGAGGGTCTCATTAGATTTATTGAGGGTCTCACTAAATTTATCGGCGGTTTCTAGAAAATTCTTGATAAACCATAAAACCATGGTTTTGAACTCTATATCCAGTCATTTGTTTTCCTCCATTTCTGTCATTTGTGATCTGTTTCTTTGTCTCTGTATTTTGGCTGCTTCCCTAGGTTGACAGAGTAGCTTTCTGTGTTAGGTGATCACTGAGAGGAAATGACCTCCAAGCTACTTGGTTATGTGAATCAGCTGTGTCTACAGTGGGAGAACTTCAGTGCTGGAGACACCTTTATGGGGCAAGAGTTGTTTCAGTGGGGCTTTGGTACAAGACTCCTGGGTACGCTGGCACTTGTATCTCCAAGGAGGTGCTATTTTAGCTTCTGCCTAGTGCTTCTCAGCCTTTTATATGCAAAAGCCTCTGTGTGCAGCTTGGGTGGGGCGGCATCTCGGGGAGTCTACAGGGTGGAGCAACCAGCTATAGCCAATTCTCAGCCCTTCCCTAAGAGGCACTGGGTCTCAAGCCGCTCTGGAGTTTCTTCCGGTGCCCGACGGTGCCCGACAGTCCAGCTCCTCCCCATAAGGTTCTGAGTCCCCATAAACTCGCCTGGAACTGGAGTTCAGAGCTGTCGGGAGCTTGTGCTTCCCTCCAGTACAATATTTTGCTAGCCCTTTCCGCAAGCCCCTTTGTGCACTCCTCCATACCTCTGCACTTTATTTCCGCACCTCCTCTGAGTCTCAGTATCTTTCTAGTTGTAGAATTTCCACTCAGCCAGCCTTCCTGTGGGTCTGGGTGGTGTTTGTTTTTCTTTTCGTTGTTGTTTTAAAATAGTTGTGCCTGAGTTCACAATTCCAGAGTTCACCTATGCCGCCATCTTGGTTCTCCTATAACAAAATAAATTTGCTATTTTTTTTTACATTACTCTCACTTAAAATGCTTTGTGTAAATTAAACTTAGTTATTAGTTATTAATACCTACTGAAGTTTTTTTAAGACTTTTGTTTCTTAAGACTGCTAATGTAAATTTGAAGGATTAGGCTAGTTAAATCTTATCAAATTTTATTAAATGCATTAATGGGGCTCATTGTTAAATTTGTTTGTAAATCTTCAAAATTATTATTGTGTGAAGGAAATTTATTCTTCACATTTTACCCTCTGAAAGCAGCTAAAAGGAATGCAGTAATGATAAATGAAAAAATGAATCCTTGGAAAAATAATTAAAATGGCACCCAACTGAAAGATCATGACAAAGCATGTCATGACAGGTAAGGGAAATTAAAAACCAAAATTAATCAGAATATGAAATAATCACCCATAATTAAAGCACCTTACAAAAATTAAAGATAGTGACTTCTTTAATGATCAAAGTAGCCTTAAAGGTATGAATATAATACATTATAATACAACCTGCTACTTGGCAGCAACCAATTCAGAAATACTCATGTAGGAGGAACAAAGAAAGTGTTTCTTATATCTTGAAAGCTAAATCTAAATAAAAGCACTAATAAATGACAGTTTTATCTTCAGCAATGTAAAAAATTAAACATTTTAATTTTATCTTCCAAAGGCTACAGAAGATTTTTTTTTATGGGGAAAAATCAAGAAGTGATTTTACTTTAGCATTAAATAAAAATATCTTTGAAGTGGGAAGGATAGAAAGGCAATAAAACGGTTCAGTAGTTTGACCTTTACAGGTTTTTTTTTATCCTTAGAAATATTTCACTAAAATATTTCAGAGAGTAGGGTGTGAAACATGAAGTTGATAACTTATCTTTAAACATAGTGAATACTAATTATATATAGAATGAAAGCAGATATCATTTTGACTTGGAGGGAGACAATGGTGAAAGTATCTGATAACCAAAAGCATAATAACAAGGAAACAGGAAATAAAACTGAATGAAGAAAATAGATTCAAAAGATAATGTAGCTTTTAAAAATAATAGAATTTAATTTAAACCATTACTTTATTTCAATGCTAAGCTTCATCGGTAAAAATAAATAAATAAATAAATAAATAAATAAATAAATAAATAAATAAATAAAATAAAAGGAAAAATAAATAAATCCTATAGGTTATTTTAAATTCTCTCCTAACCTACATTTATAAATACATTTATTTGTCTTCTGGTTATTTTGTGAATCTCTGAAAAGTATAATAAATGAGATCACATAAGAAGCATAACTTCTTCAAAAGATAGAAAATATTTTCTAGGTTAAAATAAAGCTTAAATAAAAACCTAAAGTTATTTGAAGGAGCCACAATTAATAGCAGAAATTAGATAGATAGATAGGTAGATAGATAGATATGTAGATGATAGATGATAGATGGGTATATAGGTAGGTAGATAGATAAATAGATGATAGATGGATAGATAGATAGATGAAATTAGCAATGGTTTACAGTATAGTAACCATTACATTGCATTTTTATCAATTCTAATTTCAAATGTAAAAATTTCTTCCTCCTATATAACATTAAGAGTCTCTCTCAAAAATCTTAATCTCAATATTCTCAAGAATCTCAGTGATGAGAATGCTGGTTTCAGCTCCTCTATCACCAAGGGCCGAAATGAGTGTGTCCCTTCTTCAGGGAGGTATGAATGTTATAGAAATAAATATTGTAAGCGGAATTTGATTTATTCAGAGTCTAGGAGGAATAACATCAAAGATACTCCACAGAAACAAATGAAAGTACATATAATAGTAAGAAATGGACAGAAACTAGGAAGAATTTGTCTTTCTTCCCTTGGAAATTATTTTTAATTAAAAATTAATAAAGAAGTTAACCCCATTACTATTTTGTAACTGCCAATTTGTGTTTTTAAAGTTTTATTTTTATTTTTAATACAGTATTATATGCCAACTCTCATTGAAAAATAAATCTAAACTAATAAAAGCGAAATATTAAAATTAACCGTTTCTCCGAGACAGGGTAAGCCACGCCCACCAGCCAATCAGAGCGGCTGTATGCAAATTAGCCCAGCCAACATGGCGGCCGCCACTCCCGGACCTGAGTAAACAGCCCTTTCCATTGCGGCAGGAGAGAA
>PVJC01002667.1:0-76951 GCA_004026665.1 Murina feae
GAATCAGGGGAAATAAAGTGGAACTTAGCTTCACCCTTTCCGGGTCATTATACACACCACTGAGTCAAAAGAGTCGAAAGGAATGAGGGAACGTGCGTCAGAGGGCTGCTGAGGCTCCACGCGCCTTCTCTGGGGAGCTGGGTCTCAGGGAGGGCCCGTGATGGTTCTGTCTGGCGTGGCTCTAAGGTCTGGGGGTGGGGGCCCCCTTGTCCTGCTCACCCTCCTGACTCAGTGGCAGACAAGAGCCCTGGTGAAGAGCAGCTCCAAACAGTTGCTGGAGCCGCTGGCCAGTCTCGTGGGGAGCCAGGCGGCAAGTGTCTGCAGAGGCACCCCATTCTGAGAGGGCATCCTGGGTGAGCTCTGCCCGCTGACAAGAGGCGCCCCTTATGGGATCCAGCTTGGCCCCAGGCCGGCTCTGTGGCATGGAACCATGGGGTCACCGAGACTCTTGGCTCCGCTCCTCTCTGCCTCCGGGGCTTTCTCAGAAAGCACTGGGACATGGGAGAGTGGGGGACGTGCCGCCCCATTAATGCACCTGGTAATCATTGACCCTCAGAACCCCCGGGGCAGAGCAGGACAACCGGCAGGAACTCTGGCTCCCCGGCTAGGCTAGTCCACTGCCCGGGCTTGGTGCTGGAGCCCTGCCCTTCCGAGGGCCTTTCTGGGAAGCATGAGGCTACTGCAGCCCGGACACGGGTGCGGAGCAGCCCATGTTCAAGGCGCCGCAGATGATGATGTGGAGCTGGAGGTGATATTACTGAAGGTGTTAATAGCTGATCACTCACCTCCATGCCCAAGGGTTGTCCCAATTCTTTCTGTCCATCTGCAAGATAGAGATGAAGGTTCCCATTTTTCAGATAAAGAAATGGGCTCACTGAGCCTTAGCTGATTTGGTTCAGTGGCTAGAGCGTTGGCCTGCAGACTGAAGGGTCCCGGGTTCAATTCTAGTCAAGGGCATCTGCCCGGGTTGTGACCTTGATTTCTAGTAGGGGGTGTGCAGGAGATAGCCAATCAATGATTCTCTCTCATCACTGATATTTCTCTCTCTCTCTGCCTCTCCTTTCCTTTCTGTAATCAATAAAAATATCTTTTTTTTAAAAAAATGGGCCCACTCAGAAGTTATATAGTTCCGAGGATTAGAGCTAGTTAGTGGCCGATTCAGATTCAAACCCCACACACCCACTTTTTATATCCCACCCAGTGGGCCCCTTGACGGGGCTGTGACAAGGAAACTTCAGGTATCAGCTAGAATGTGGGACCAGCCAGCAGGCACCCAGAATCCCCTCCCAACACAAGGACCTGGTACCCTGTGCCTACACTTGGCACGTCCTCCAAGCCGGGCTACCCTGACACAGCTCCCTTCAGCTGTGGGAACAGCATCATTATCCTAGCCCCCAGCGCCTGTGTCTACAGCATTAGCTCACTTATTCCCAATTTGCTAAGTTGGCAAGGCGTGGAATGCTGAATACTGAATACTTTCTTAAAAACAGAGTGTACTTGTTTCAGACACACAGGAAAAGTATATTCGTGACTTCCAGTCCACATGGAATTCATTCATTTCTGGGCTGAAAATATAATAGTGTGTGTGTGTGTGTGTGTGTGGTGGGGAGGAACTTGACACAAATGGGGATGGGTGGTCAGGTTCTCCTTTCTCTTTGAGAAACTGGCATTTAACTTTCTTTCTGAGAAATGACATTTCAGTTGAAACCAAGAAGTGAGTCTGGAGGGGCAAGTAGAGGGCCAGGTGTTCCCAGTAGGGGAAACAGCACGCGAGGCAGGCTCAGAGAAGCGGAGCCACTTGCCCACATTTCTATTGTTGGTATGAGGCAGGGCAGGGCCAGTGTCTCCTCATCGCTGTAGCCCCAGTCTCTTACTTACGCTTGACCTTGGCATTCAATGCATACTGCCTTGACCTTGGCATTCAATGCATACTGCCGAGCTGACTGACTCCAGGCCAGGATGCTTTGCCTCTGCTAGTGGGCAGTTCCCCATCCTCCCACACTTGGTGTCGTCATCACAGCGCAAGTCTGACTGTCGGATATGCAGTAACTGCACCGTACATATCTACAGAGGCCCCCAGGTGGAAGATGGCATTCCCGTAACCTCAGGCCATTGCTGCCAGTAAGTTCAAGCCAGGACGATCTCTAGAAGCTTCCAAAGTAAGCACAGAGCTCAACAGAACCACATCTGCAGCTGCCTCCTCGGTCGCTTCCCAGTTCCTTAAGCATCATCACGGTTGGTGAGCTCTGTTTAGCATTAGGAGGCCCTTCACCATCAGGGCCTGTGACCTTCTCTTCCAACATACACCCTCCGATCTAATCCAGTTGATTCTGTGCCCCCTTCCAGGGGATCCCCGCCCCTTTTTTCTGGTGCTTTTGTGCATGCTCTTCCTTGTCTCTGGAAATCCATCCCCTCTCCACTCATCTAGACCGTTCAGATTCAGTGTCTGAAAGAGGTCTGGTCTTTTGCCAGCTCTTGTCCTCTTATGTGATCTCTACATTGAGTAAGAAAACATATGGAAAGTCACCATTCCTGTTGCATAGTTGTAGGCCCTGAGTAAGTGTTTGCCTTCCCTCCACATTGTTTATTAGCTACTTGGAGAATGCCAGAGGGTTGAAAAAAGCAAGGGCTTCTCAGGCCATTCTAGGTTCTTCTAGATCTTCTGCTCTTTAGACGTTCTGCTTTGTGACCTCTGCAAATGGCTTAACTTCTCTGAATCTCAGTTTCACCACCTCCTAGGGTTACTGAGAAAATGAAATATGTAATGCATGGAAGAGATTTTGCACTTGTGTCTAGCTCACACTGTAGGCTTTCCCGGGTGGGTAATTTAGCAGCTCCAGGAGATACCATTTGTACTGTGCTCTAGGGGGCGCTGTTCACACAGCATGCAACTGTCCGCTGTTGCTGGGAGCAGGGTACTGATGCTCTCCAGGGCATTTTCCATTGCCATTTCATACTCTCTAGAGACTTTTCTTAGCCATGATCTTTCTCTTCCTTCATTTTAAGCCGTACCTCTTCACTTTTGCTTTCTCTTATCCTAACTCTGGCTCAGTCTGATGGAGAACTCCTGAAACTTAGAAGAATTCTTGGGAAGTCTTTGGAGGAGAAGCCTAGTAGATCCAACTCTGTGAGTTTCTCTTGGCTTCTAGGACTCCCTCACTCTGCTCTCACCACCCCAGGGATGTGCTGCTCTCTCTTTAAAACTCAGAATCAGGCAGAGACGAAGTACCCCCTTTGGTCCTTGTTTGCATAGCTACGACACACTAGCACTTCCTAAGTACTTTCAGAAACAGTGATAAAGAACAATAGAAAAACAATATCGAAAATACACACAGAATAAGTGTCAGCTTCTAAGGCTTAGGTTTCTGACTCCACAGCAAAGGCTGGTAAGATCTTGCAGACACCTAGCTTGGGCCCAGTCTCATCAGCTCCCAGGCTGGCTGCACCGGTGGGGACGTCACACCTCCTGACAGTTCCTGTTGGATCCAATGCAGGTGTCAGGAAGAGATACAGGGCTCTGTGGTGAGAGTATAATCATCTCAGGATGACCACTAGCCCTGGGAAACAAGGGAGCTTGATAGAATTTAAGACCTGAACTTTAAAATTTTAACTCATTTAAATGCTTTTTTTGTATGTAAATTTGGCTGTCTCCTTGATTCTTCGTATCCGATACAAAAGCAAACATATGTACAAAGTCTGTACAAAGTATGTACATATGTGTGTGTGACTTCCGGAAGTAACGGGGCAAAATTGGTTCTCACCAATTGGCTTATAAAAGGGCTTTGAGGCACCATGGGAAGCCTCCCTGAGAGAGTTAGAAAGCACAGCAATAGAATCTGGGCTGGTTTTAGGTGATTTGGGTAATAGCGAAGGAAGCAATACTTTGCTCTGGGTTACACGTCAGGAGATAGGGGTAATTCTATGATTATGTTAATGAATGTCATCATCTAGGAGAGAAGCCCAGTGTGAAGCCATTGCCATTATTGGGAAGACACAGTGGTCCGCTCATTATAACCAGAATGGGACATTTTGTTGTTTTGATGGTTTAGACAGTGTTCATGCTTTGTCTGTGTTCAGACGTGATTGTGGAGTGGTTTTTCTGATGTTCATGTTCTTTGAGAGTGTGTTCAACAAGAGGATACCAAGGTCGAGTGTGGGTGCCAGGACAGCCCCCTGATGGCAGAGCCTCTTTTCTCCTTTCAGGGGGCATATGTATTTTATCAGTGATGCCATCTAATTTCTAGTTAATGTCTATGTAAGAGAAGATCAGCACTGCCCTGCATACCTACACGCCTCTGTTCAGCCTTGCCAACCATCATGCTCTCCCTTTCCTGTTTCACCTCTCCAAGATAAGGCTTCTGCCTGATTATAGACAACTCTTTTCTAGAAACATGTTTGCCATCCCCAGGTCTTCTGTTCTACATTGGGAGGCTGTGCTCTGATGCCATAGACATGGATGAATTGTCAGAAGGTCGCTCTCTCTTAGCAGCCTTTCCTTCATTTGCCTGTCATCTCCAACACAGCCCACGTGACTCTGCATACCAGACACTAAATGGCCTGGGTCAGTGACTCCTGGTTATACTGCTCCCCAAGCTTCAATTTCTGAGTTAATAACAGTTGCTACTATTGATTGTACAATCTCTGTGTTTTAGGAATTTTACATATGCGATTGTGTTTAAAACACATTTTTGAAAGTATTATAGCCATTTCACAGGTGAGGAAACTGAGGCTCTGTAAGGCTAAGTGGCCTGAGCAGGCCACCTGGTGGTTAAGTCACAACTGGGGCTCAAATCCAAGTCTGTGAGTCCTTAAACTGGAGTTCCTTCTACCCTGCCATGCTGCCTTTGGGTATGGCCTGTGCTATGAACACCCTGGACCAGGTCTCCCATCCATTGTTAGTCCCGTGCATGGCCCACCTCTGTAGTTACCCAGCCGATGCTATTGGACCAGCTGGCTCCAGAGACACCTACAGAACACCGTGTGCCTTGGGAGAGCACTAACGCCATAGACCATGTGATTCTGTGGCTCTTGTTCCCAAGCTCACTTCTCTGGTGCCCTGGAAGGCCTGTGTGGCATTCCCACCCTGGACACAGCAGACTTGGGGCTCTATGGTGGAGAGGGCATGAGCAGACACTCACCCCAAAGGTGGGCTATTCCTAAATTCATTCCCCAATCTAGGCAGGCAGAGTCCTGAGGTTCAGATGCCCCTGAGGCCAGGAGAAATTGTTTCCACTGGCTTTGCCAAGTTCTATTTCAGAACCCAGGCTGACCCCAAGTGAGCTGCCTGATAGTGCAAAAGGCATCACTAATAACTTCTCTTGGAATTACCGAGCAAAGGGGACATGATGCCTTCTGCCAGCCATAGGTTCTGGGGTGGGGGGTGGGGGAGAGGGAGACACGGGCATGGGGGTTGGGGCAGGGTGGCGGATGCCTAGGAGACTGAGGCTCCTCGGGGCTCTGAGGGTTTCCAAATCCAGCTGGGTGGCCATCCCCCAGCAGCGTGAGACCGTTTTCATAGAAAACAGGAAGTCCTCCTAGTCACGGACACCCGTTTGCGCTCCTGGCAAAGGTGTGTTGAGAGTATCAGCTTGGCGCCAGCCTGTTGGGTCTCCTCTTCGGTGGCTCCTTTTAAAACCCTGTTCCCAACCCTTTCAGGGCAGTAGACCTGCTGTACTGCAGTTATTGATGCACTTAACTTGGAGCAACTTGAGAGCAGGCACTGTTACCATCTTGTTCCAGGTCTAGCACCTGGTACAGGGTAGATGTTCAATAAGTACAGTATTTGCTCAGTTATGTTGGTTAAGAAGGCACAGGAACGTCTCTCCTAAAATATCTCACTCAGGAGCCACATAAGTGACAGCAAACTCATGGCATTTATGCACACATTGATTAATTGATTTATCTTCAGTCAACACACGTGTATAGAGTTCCTACTAAGTGGCCTCTAACACCATCTTCAGGCCTTAGTACCCTCAAATAAAGTGTCTCCCCAAAGCACTCCCACTTTTTTCTATCCTGGTTGGTATCACACAGACTTTTTCCCAGTTCATTTGCATCTCCTACCCCCTCGCTGGACTGGAAACTTCCACAGGATGATTCCCTGGCATCGCGCATGGTACCTGGTACACATCCCAGTATCAAATATCAGTGGTGGCTAATAATAGACAAATACGTGAATGTACACATAAAGGCAATGAGTGTTTTGTCAGTTGATGTGTTTTCGCAGGGGATGGATACCCATCTAACAGAGATCACGTAGGAAAGGTGTTCCTTTAGGCATTAAACAAGCCAATCACGTTGCAACAGCCGGTTTAGGGAGCTCACGTCCGCATTCAACTGTGAGCCCCTTGAGAACAGGAACCAAGTTTTGTTTGTTTGTCTTTGAAATCCTACATGATGAGCATACACCCAATGTTTGAAAAGCTTATAAAAATTTTATTTTCTGAGAGTGGACTGTTTACAGAACACTAATGCTGAATTCTTGAATCATTCACTTGCTTTGCTGGGCCACTCCGAATACCTTGGTAAATATTAGCTAATAGGCAGCCCTTTGCTTGCTATTAAGATTTACTGATTTCAATAGAAAGTAACCTAAAAACTGTGGGTGCTACATAACCCAGACACCAAGGCCAATCTCGAATCAAACAATAGTTTAAAACAATACATATTGGCTTTCTCAGTGGTTGATTAAATGCCACTGTCTAAGCTAAGTTGCATGTGTGCTGTGTACATTGGGGTCTACTATGTGAATGATCCTTTGGTCAGAGGATGAATTTATCCTATAGTCTTGCTTTCTCTAGGTATAATTCTTCTCACCCTCTAAATAAATAAATCAATGGTATATGTGAAAAGGTATATGTATACCTTTCTTAAAGGCCAGATTTTATTTTTTAAAAATCCAAGGCTGCTTATAAATCTCACTTTCTTACGTAACAGGGACTGTTGTACAGAGAGATTAATGTGGTATCTTGTTGCTTCCTGGTGTGATCTTACAACTATGTACTTACCTGTGTCTATGTTTTCACCTGTGTCTTTGTGAACACCTGGACGTCTCACCATCTCAGGGGGTCCAGAGCAGAGTCTGGGAGATCGAGGATAGCTAGTTGTTTCTGGTGAAAGTTCTTGGGCATGACCTGAGCGACACAGCAGGGGAGCCACCGAGTGTGGCAAGGAGAAGAGAGAAATGTCGGAACACAGCATGCCTGCTGCCCAGGGACCTCAGCCGGCGGCTTGTCATGTCTTAGCATGACGGTATTCAAGCCATGTGAGGTTTCGAAAGATAAAATACATAGCCAGACTGCGACTTGGTCTGAGAACAAACAATTGCCTTGGTTATACCACACAACTCCACTATCCAATGAAGTGTTTCAAGCTAGTACAAATTAGCATCACTCCACTGACCAAAGACTAAACTATATTAAGCTGGATCTAAAACAAATCAGTCTGCATGCAGAGGCCAGCTTCCAACGCTGCTCCCTTGCCTTGCCCAGTCATGGATGCTTCAGGTCAGAATATGTTTAGGATGAAGGTAAGTGTGAACCGTCTGGGGAAAGCTTCGCAAGTCTCAACTCTTTGCAAGGCCAGGCAGATGGTATTTTATTAGCAATAGAGGCATGGAAACCCAAACTTATCTGAGAGATTAGTCAGGGGGGAACTTGTTCACTCTACAGAAATATTCTTTATCATCCAAGGTAAACTGAAGCTGTCCTCAAAATTTCAAATCGCCACAGCTGTGGTGGTCTCTTCACCACTTCTACTTGTTGGCTTCTAGTGTTTTCACCTGCTCTAAGACCATGGATCTAAGAGAGACTGGAAAAGGGTCGGGGGAGGAGGGGGGAAAGTTGGTGTGTTAGGAGCCATCTCTGAAACGATAATGTCTGACAAAGACAATGTGGGTTCAATTGATGTATGTTAGCTTTAGAATTTAGTATCTTGTGTGAGGGCCACTCTATGAAGAGCTTTTGACATACTATGTGTGTCCGTGAACCTGAGAAAGGGAGAAAGTCTCAGTGAATGTAAGCAAGGTTAAAGACTCCGTGTGCAGAGAAAGGGGAGAGAATGGGAAAGGAGGAGATTATGTCTTCCTCCATGGGTCTAATTTGGGACCATCACCTAATACTCTTGGGAACTTGAGGTGAGTAGGGGTTGGGTAGGATGAGCCTGGCACTGTTGTTTGCTTTTCTGGTAGCATTTTTTATAAATATATATCTTTAGAAACTGTCCTCAAATTTTCAAATCACCACAGCTGTGGTTTTATCTTCACCACTTCTACTTGGTTGTTGGCCTCTTGTGTTTTCACCTGGTCTAAGACCATGAGAAAGAAACTGTGAAATATCAGTTTTGTTTAAAATTTATCACTAAGTTGGTTTCGCTTCCTAGTTTGTATGAATAAACACATATTTGAAGGGGGTTCTGAAATGTATTTGAGAAACATATTTGCATTTAATTCAAAATATCGCGAAGAAGACATGGCTCACCGTGGTGAATGAGCTGAGTGGCGGTAGGCACACCTACAGAGGAGGTAGTCTTGTGCTTATGTCCCCAGGTGTCATCATGGTTGGCTGTTTAGGGGGGCAATCCCTTCATTCTTTTGCTATAAAATGGAAGTCAAAATAATGCCATCGATAAGAAACCATTGATCAGATAGCATTTGAAGACTTAATTCATTCACTGACTTATTTCATTTATGTTTTTATACTAAATACTAAGACATAGACTGTACCAGCAGCTGGGAAAGAGTGAGTAAAACAAGATCCTCCCCTCACAGAGTATTAGGATTTAAGTCAGAGCTCCCAGTCCTTTAGCTTGGGAGCAGGAAAGGATGTGTGAGATATTGCTGGTGACCACCATACTACTTTTGAGGGGATGTTGGCATGCCACAAGGGGAGAGTAGAAACAGGCTTGCAGATGCACTGAGAAAACTTCTGCCATCAGATGGTAGGACTTGACCAAACTATGCTGAGCAACTTGGCTCTAACCAGCATTCTGCATTAAAACAAAAAGGAAGTTGATTAATACTTGTCTTAAAACATCTCAGGGTAATTTAACTTTAGAAAAGAAAATTTAATAACCAAGAGGCAGTGGGGAGAGGCTCTTCTGGACTGACCAGCAGGGACCCTCATGTTCTCCGTGTCCTCCTGCCACTTTCTTAGATACATGCCTGGATGAGTCATTGGGATTATCTGAGTCTCAGTCCCCTTCATTTAATAAATGAGAGAACTAAATCAAATCAGGATTTCTCTTGATACGTATATGCATCTAGTAGTACACAAGATGGCTTAGGTAGTATATTTATGAGCTGTTTTTTTTTCATAGTTACTTATTTTTATATATTACAAAAAATGTAAATAGTGCATCAAGCTTCTGCTTTCACAGATATTTTTGCTTAATATAAAGCTAAATTAATTAATATATATATATATATTATTGTTGGTAGTATTACAGACATCTTCCATTTTCCCCCTCTTTTATCCCTCTTCTCCCAATCCTTATTCATTGCCCTCCTCAGGTCTTCACTACCTATCGCATACTATGTCCATGGGCTATGCATATAAGTATATTATTTCTTTGATTTATCTCTTCTCATCTCCCCACCCTAACTTTATATTTTTAAAGGAGAGCTCATTTAAATAATAATATAAAAATATCATAGTACAGGTCATGATGGTTATCACAAACATTTTTAAGGTTGTGTGATTAAGGTCAGGAACCCTCTTAGATCCCTTCCAATTCTATCTCATCGGATTAGTTTTCCTCTTTATATTTAAGCAATATGGCCTTCTGGTGGAAAGTTTCTATTGAAAATAGCATTGTGGCATCCAGAATAAACTTGTCAGCTTGCCAAATGGCCGGTAACCCAGATTGTTTGAAATGCCTTTTCATAAACAGGTAGTCCTTTATGTGCGTCCACCTACGTCATTGCTGTTCTAAATACAATTTTTTTTTTTGGTTTTGTTTTTCTTTGATGTGTTCTCAGATCAAGGTGTTGACAGAAAGAATGTTCAAACATCTTCGGAAATGGTTTATCACTCGCTTTTTTGGGCATCCTCGGCGAAGAACAAGGCTGGTTTCCAAAGACGGAAGGTGCAACATAGAGTTTGGCAACGTGGAGGCACAGACGAGGTTTATATTCTTTGTGGACATTTGGACGACGGTGCTTGACCTCAAATGGAGATACAAGATGACCATCTTCATCACAGCCTTCTTGGGGAGCTGGTTCCTCTTTGGCCTCCTGTGGTACGCTGTAGCCTATATTCACAAAGATCTCCCCGAGTTCCATCCGCCAGACAACCACACCCCTTGCGTGGACAACATTAATGGTTTGACCTCAGCTTTTCTGTTTTCTCTGGAAACACAAGTGACTATTGGCTATGGATTCAGGTGTGTGACCGAACAGTGCGGCACCGCCATTTTCCTACTCATCTTCCAGTCTATCCTCGGAGTCATCATCAATTCCTTCATGTGCGGCGCCATCTTAGCCAAGATCTCCAGACCCAAAAAGCGTGCGAAGACCATTACCTTCAGCAAGAACGCCGTGATCAGTAAGCGGGGCGGTAAGCTATGTCTCCTCATCCGAGTGGCCAACCTTCGGAAGAGCCTCCTCATTGGCAGTCACATCTATGGGAAGCTTCTCAAGACCACAGTCACCCCTGAGGGAGAGACCATTATTTTGGACCAGACCAATGTCAACTTTGTAGTTGACGCTGGGAATGAAAATTTGTTCTTCATCTCCCCACTGACCATTTACCACATCATTGATCACAACAGCCCCTTCTTCGACATGGCAGCAGACACGCTCCTCCAGCAGGACTTTGAGTTAGTGGTGTTTTTAGATGGCACCGTGGAGTCGACCAGCGCGACCTGCCAAGTCCGGACATCCTACGTCCCAGAGGAGGTGCTCTGGGGCTACCGTTTTGCTCCCATCGTGTCCAAGACCAAGGAAGGGAAATACCGCGTGGACTTCCATAACTTTAGCAAAACAGTGGAAGTGGATACCCCTCACTGTGCCATGTGCCTTTATAATGAGAGAGATGCGAGAGCCAAGATGAAGAGAGGCTATGACAACCCCAACTTCACTTTGTCAGAAGTCAACGAGACAGATGACACTAAAATGTAGCCGTGGCTTCTCAACACAAGTAAAGCCAAGTTTTGAACACACATAGTGACTAGCAGCATAATGAAGCAATCAACAATTTGGGGGGGAGTATGAAAGCAGACAAAAGCCTTCCAAGTCCACCAGCACAGTGCCCCTGAACTCCATAACCGTGATTCTACAAGGCTCTACAAGGCTAGTGCAGTAGTAGAACACTAGTATTCTACTAGTACATTGTATTTGTAGGAAGCTGGAATTTAGAAGTCATGGGAGCTCACTTGAATATGATTATTTAAAATCATGCAATGTTAATAGAAACAGACAAAAATCATCAAAAGTCTCATGAGGTCAAATGAGGTCTTTAAAAAAGTTTCCTTGAAGAAGTTATGAGCTTTATAAAGGATCAGGGGGGAAAAAAACATGTTCTTGTCTTGATTCTACTGATAAGAAATAAGTCACTTTATTTATTTTTTTAAATTTTTATTGAATTTTTGAGGTAACATTAGTTCATAAAATTACATAGGTTTCAGGTGTACAATTCTATAATAAATCATCTGTATATTGTATTGTGTGTTCACCACCCCAAGTAAAGTCTCCTTTCTCTCCTTTACACTCTTCTACCTCCCTCTACACCCATTTCCCTCTGGTAATCATCATACTGTTATCTGTATCTGAGTTTTTTGAGTGTTGTTTTGTGTGTGTGTGTGTGTGTGTGTGTGATTAATCCCTTCATTTTTCACCCCAACGCCCCTTCTCTCTGATAGCTGTCAGTTTGTTCTCTGCATCTGAGTCTATTTCTATTTTGTTTGTTAGTTTATTTTGTTCATGAAGTTCCACATACAAGTGAAATCCTATGGTACTTGTCTTTCTCTGACTGGCTAGTTTCTCGGTGGACTCTTTAGGGTTCTCTCTCTACAGTATAAAGTCATCTGCAAGTCACTTTTACTTGAGCATTGACTTTTATTGAAGGAAAGATGGTCTCCCGAGTTGGGGGAACTGAACCAATCAAAGACAATAAGAAAAGACTGTTCCACAGAGGACAGCTGTGGGGCTCTGACCCTCTCGAGCCCTGATCGTCAGAGTTCCCATCTCAGCCAGGACCACACTGTTTCTGGAGGAATGAGGGACGGCTCAGTCCGTGGACTTTGTGTCTCTCTTGTCCCCAACGTGGAGAGGAGCACCGAGCCCAACCTGTGTTACGGTGTATCCACGTGCTGCTGCCCAAGCTGGGTTTGGGCCCAGACGACCTCATGTGGTATATTTAGACAGAAGCTAGATCGTCGTTCCAGAATCTCCATGAACACTTTCCTGCAAGAAAGAATGCTTGGTGTGCAAATAGTGCTGATACTTCTTTCCATTTGTATTTGTGGGATAAAGGGCTATGGATGTGTTAACAGAGTATCTCCTGATCTCCCAAGAAGGGAATGAGGAGTTTAAAGTGGGGGAGAGTCAGTTTAGAAGGGAAGGTACCTCTAAGGCTTCTGAGAAAAACTGTATTTGTGTTTTTCTGCCTGGGGCTGCTATTGACATGCTGCTTCTAAAGGAGAAAAGGTGTGAAAGGGAATGGGATGTGACCCTGCAGCGAGGAAAACACCAGGTCTTCCTTTCTCTAAGGGCCAATTCCGCATCTTCCTGAAAGGGATCAACTTAATGTAAGGATTGATCTCTAAAAAACTTTTAAATATATTTTTATTGATTAGAGGGAGAGAGAAACATCAATGATGAGAGAGAATCATTGATTGGCTGCCTCCTGCACGTCCCCTACTGGGGTCAAGCCAACAAGCTAGGCATATGCTCTGACCAGGAATTGAACCATGACCTTCTGGTTCATAGGTCAACGCTCAACCACTGAGCCATGGCAGCCAGACAGGATTGACCATTAGAGGAAGATTTTACTGTGAATGTCTTAGTTCCCCACCTATGTGATTTTGAATGTATTCTTGCAAGGATGGTACTCAAAGCTGCTTAGGAATCAAACTGTTTTGACTGTGATGATTAATATATTAAATCTCTGGTACTGCACGCTCTTTCTAAAAGTGTCAGTCATTGTGCATCAATGTGACAGACCAGCTGATGGAAACCCTCTTGCTGAGAATGGACTTCCTCCAGGGAGCAGTGGGAGGGCTGGGCGGGGGGGCTGGCAAGCAGGAGGAAATGAGCTCGGCTGCCCGCATGTGCTCCCTGTGCCACCCACACACCCCTCCAGTGCATCTGGGCACATAGAGTGGCAGCTGTCAGCACTTGTCAGTAGGGACGGATCTGTCTGCCTGGGCCCGGGGTTGCATTTGTACAGATCCAGCCACCTAACCTGATCCTTCTGGCCAAGACCTGTGGGCAGTCTGCTGCGTTCAGGGTTGCACAGTTAGCTGGTGGCCATGACAGTGACGCAGCTGGCCCACACGGGAGATTTCTCTGTACCTGTGTGTTGGCATCGTGGCTTAACCTACTGATAAAAGGAAAGGAGATCAGGAAGGTCGAGCTTGAGGGAGCGGGAGTTCTCTGCTGGCCCACTGTATGAAGCTTTAGGATGCAAGTCCCTTTGTAAACTGGAGAGAAATATATGGACTGGTCCTTCACACCACAACACATTCCTTCTGCTCTGTGCTTCTCACCAGCAGCGCCTGGGCACTCCTGGGAGTAAGATGACCCAAACGATCCATTTCTTTTGATTGCTAGGGATGCTGCATGATGGCTGGAAGCTCTGTGATTGGCATTTATTTATGGGCTATTTGATGGAAACTCATCTGCTCCCACATACTCCATTATCAGAATTAAGGCATTTTGCCACGTAGGGTCTCCTTTTTAATGTAAATTCCCATTGACCCTCTAGCAACCATTAATAGACATGAAGACACTCCTAAGGAAGGGCCCCGTTCCCACTCAGGTACTGCTGATAGTACGAAGGGGTAGCTGGAACCCCAAAGCATCATAAAAACCCTGGACATTCAGAGGGAGGTTACCCAGGAGCTCAATGAGTAAAGAAAATACATGGGAAACAGAAGGTTCCAGAAGGTCAACTTGGTGATGCGAACAGTAGGCATTTTATTCCAATGTGGTACCATTGTTCCCAGCAGAACCTGACTACATCATATTCACTATCGCTACAGGTGAGCCAATGACCACATGCACTGATTTATCCATTTCACAAGGAATTCAGCATTTCTTATTCCTTAAAAAATAAAACTGCATCCCATGATGCATTGCCTTATTCAGTTTTCCTTGGTACGGATTCTGCTCAACTTGCCTGATTTATCTCTGTTGCTATGGGGATTTAGACTTGGGGAGTGGGATCCTGGTTGCTCTTCCTAGACTTAGGTTGGCTCAAGCTCCAATATTCAGAGTTAAGATCTGGGAGATGGTCTAACTCTTGATTTCTCAAGAGAGAAAGGGCGAGGAAAAGATCCTCTCTCAATTGCCAGCTCTAAGAAGTGAGGTGATCCCCGTCTGTTTCCATGGCTCGTGGGTGTGTCACAGGCCCTGGGACAATTTCCTCAGGTAGATGGTGTGGGCAGGGGAGGGGCGCCTTTTTCATGACACAGGAGCTGGGTCCCAAACAAGGAGATTCGGTGGCCAGCAGGGGGAATCTTCCCCCACTTGGAATAAGTGTTCTGAAAACCTCTGAAGTAAAGCATGCAAATGAAGCCCTGGCCCCGCCCCTGGGCCGTTGCTGTCCACCATTCCAGGAAGTGTGTGTCAATCAAAGCTTGACAGGGGAGATAGAGCATTTAATTTTGGAAGCCAGAAGTTTGAGAACAATGACTGGAATTTCCTCTTTCTGTCCGGCAAGGGCTGTTTGTCACCGAGGAGATAAAAGTCCAGGGGTAGGGAATAAAGGTTATCGGGAACTGGGCAACACAGGGCCTTGGGGAGGGGGGCGCCCGGAGGAGGGGTTAGGGAGGAAATCTATTTCAATGCCTGTCATTAAGTTTCCATTAAAAGAACATTCAGTTAGGAATTCAAAAATAATTTAATCTCCCCAGCCAGATGCACCCAGCTGGACTCCTTGGAGCTGAGCCCTGCGGAGGGAGGTTTGCACTGGGGCTCAGGGTAGGAACCAGGGGGTGGGCCCCTTCTGCTTCTCCACCCAATACAGCCTTGACCGCTCTTGATGTTCTAGAAGACACTGGTGTCTTCCAGGCAGGGAGAAACCCAGGGCATGTGAGAATAGAAGCAACTGGCTGTAGGGGCTACTTAGAGTTCCTACTAGGGCCTGGGCTCTGTTTTAAGGGGTTTGAGTACATGACTTCAGTTGATTCCCCCAGAAGTCCTATGAGGTGCTAGCATTACCCCTATTTTGGACTTGAAGCAGCTCAGGTAAGGAACTCATCCAGAGTCACTAGCTAGCAAATGGCAGGGAGGGACTCGAACCCAGATCTATCTGTCTTGAAAGCGCATGAGTTTAAAAATCACTCAAGTTTCCATCCTAATGTGGATCACTGGTGAGAGCATTCTTGCAGCGTCAGGCATGTACCTGGAAGCCACGGGTAGCTGGTACATGCTCCCAGTTCTGTCTCACACTGTGGGAGGACCCTTTCATCGCTCAGCTCGGGCAAGGCCCCATCCAGTGCTCAGCAAACACGTCTGGACTTCCAAGTTCTAGAAAGAGGCAGCGCTGTGCCAGGGCTCTCAGACAATCTCCCTTTTGGCATCTGGAAGTACCACGGGTGTCTCAAGCTTTGCCTCGCTTGTTAGTATACACTATCCTCCTATATCTACATGTATGCTAATATATTCTAATTATATAGGGGTTGTTTTATAACTAGAGGCATATGATTCCCATTCGACAGATGGGGAAATGGAACCTCACTTCTCTCTGGGGAACAGTGTCAACATTCTCTAGTCACCTCTGTGTTCCTAACACCACACAGCGCCTCACACAGTCAGTAAATGTTTCCGCGTCAGCGAGTGAGAGAATTAATACGCGGTTTGCTGACACCAACAGAGTCAGGAATGGATTGAAATCCACATCTGTCCAAAGGACTTAGGCTGGAGCTACATCATTCACCAGCAGCAGGGCCTTGACAAAAGCGTCATCGAATCTGTTTCTTTATTTGGAAAACAGCTTTAAAATGGGGTGAAGGGGCGGAATAATTGATATGAAAACCCTTCGGAAAAAGTACATGACTAGCCCTGGCCGGGTAGCTCAAATGGCTAGAGTGTCCTCCGTGATACGCCAAGTTTGCGGACTTGATCAGATAAGAATCAACCCATGAATGCATACAGAAACAACTGGAAGAACAAATCCATGTTTCTCTCTCTCTCCCTCTCTCTCCCTCTCTCTCTCTCTCTCTCTCTCTCTCTCTCTCTCTCTCTCTCTCTCTCTCTCTCTCTCTCTCTCTCTCTCTCTCTCTCTCTCTCTCTCTCTCTCTCTCTCTCTCTCTCTCTCTCTCTCTCTCTCTCTCTCTCTCTCTCTCTCTCTCTCTCTCTCTCTCTCTCTCTCTCTCTCATCAATGAAAAAACAAAAGTCAATGACTGCTGACATGGCAAAATGAGATCAGAGCATGAGTTTGAGGCTGAGAGGCAGAAGGGGAGAGCCTGGTCCACAGGGCAGACAGAGGCCAAGAAGGCAGAGTCCTGGCTGGTACTGTGCAAAGAACCGAGGAGGAGGCCTCCAGTGATGAGCCATGGGGCTCAGAGGCCTATTGCTAATTTGGGAAGAATCCTAGTGCCTTGAACTTCATTTCAACCCAATACGTGCTCATTGAGGGCCTGCTATGAGCCAGGCCCTGGGGAGACAGGAATGGGGAAGCCAGGCTGGTTCCTGCCACTGTGATGGAGGGTCCAGGGGGCTTACACCAGCCCGGGGACCAGAGCTGAACTGGAGATCTGCTGAGTGTGGAGGAAGCACGTGTTTTGCCGTATGCAACTGCGAACAATAAAACGGCTGATTATCGTTTTAAGATTATTTGGGATTTTTAAAAAGTCTTTGCAGTATATCCTACGAGGCAGACGCGGTCGGCAACGTGTTCTGATGTCACCGGACTTCGTTTTTTTTCTCTGTGTGATTACGCACCAACGTGGCGTAGAGGTACGTTCATTTGCTTCAGTTTATTTCCAATGGTTGGAACTTACTCATTGTTCTCCTTTTCTGATTTTACTATTTCCTTCTGTTAATTATGCAAAGGGCTTATATGGTTTCAACAGTCCTAGGACAGAGTTCAGAAGACCCATGTCTATTCCTGTGCCCTCTTCTCCCTTCCTCTTACAGAAAGGCGACCATTCTTATTAGTGTCGTCATGCTGTTTCTTTTTGAAAAATACAAGCAATACATATTTAGTTCTGTCCTCCGCCCCCATTTTGCACAAAAGGTAGCATTCTATAAACACTGCCTGCAGGGTGTTGTGCGCCTCAGCATATATCCTGCTGCCCCAAGGATTCCCCCTCCCAGCCCCTCCCCTTTCCTTGGCTGATGCGTTTTTGGTAGCTGCTGGCACCTTGCTCTGGAGGCCCCTGCCCTGCTGTTCCGAGCAGGAGAGGTGGTGGAGGTGCCCGCTTTGCGCTCCTGAAAGCCTGCTTCTCTTTGCAGAGTGTCTGCGGGGTTGGTTCACTCTGCCTTCTGAGCTGGGGAAGGAGCTGGGCCTTCAGAACCAGGTTTCCCAGTGGGAGACAATCCACCAGGGACTAGCAGCTCCTGAAGGATCAAACCTGATTGGAATACAAGTGAAAACAGGTGTCCTCAAAAGAAATAGGCATGTCAAAGTCGAGGCCATCGGGCCGCATGCCTCGTTTTGGCCTGCAGGCCTCGAGTTTGACATGCTTGCCTGGGGTCTCTACAAGGGAGAGGAGGATTCACTGCTCAGGGCATTCTAGAAAATCACCTTTTGATGAGGGTCCAGAACCCATGATCGTATGCAAAACTTTGCGCACGGGTATTACAATGAAAATTAATTACAGAAATGAAATCAGTAAACTGCTATCATTGAAGTCAGATGAAAAGGGTGAGGGAGACAGATAGGGGCAGGATTCCTGGAGGGGATGGCAGCTGACGGGGCTTAATGGATTGATAAGAAATGGGAGATGGGAAGGGGAGGGGTGCTGTGGTAGGTGACCATGTGGGCACAGGTCCCAGCCTAACAGAAGAGCAGGATGTGCATATGCATGAGGCTGCTGGGCGGGGAGGTGCTGGAGGCGATGCTCATTAGCATACAGAGGGAGGTGGCACCATGTGTCAGAGGAGTTGAGGTTTGATGCCAGTGTGAGCTGGGATCCTGGCTCTGTCACTAGCCACCAGAGTCTTTGAGGGGCGACAACATGATTAAACAGCATCTCTGGTGTTGGTGTGTGGGGTGGACTGGAGAAGCAATCAGAGGTGCAAATGAGCTTTCCAGGGAGGGAGAGAAAGCGTTACCACTCCAGTTTTTTCAGGGGAGGAAAGGCCCAGAGACTTTGGCTTGCCCGGGTCACCCAGCCATGAGTGGACAAGCAGGGGCCAGCACCCAGGGCTTCCCCGCTAGTTAGTTCATGCTCTTTCCCGGGCCACCCACAAACCTCACACCTCAGTGTCACTGCTCCCCAAGGAAAGCTCCCCAGGAGGTGGCAGCCAAGGTGAGGGGCTGGCTTGCCAGGACCAGAGGGCTGGAGTCTAGGGGCCAAAGGAGGCGCCATGTCCCGGGACTGTTTCCCTGGGGACACAGAGGCCAGAGCACCTCGCTCTGCACCTGCATCCACAGAGCGTGGGAGAAGGCTGGTCCCCAGGGTCCCAGAAGTGACTTCATCTACACCTGTGATGTGAAAAGTGGGCGATTCGCTAATGAGTGGGCTGTTTGGACAGCCCATCATGTTGGTTCCAGATCATCTAAAAGTGCTGGTTAAAGACCAGAGGTATCCTGGTGGCTCTCAGGTCCCCTCATCCTGGGGTGGCCGGACACAGACTAGTCCTGGGACTGCCTCTTAAAGGGGCCCCTTGTGGAGAGCATGAAACGCAGGCGATGGGCGAGGAGAGCTGAAGGCAGGAGGAGTGCCGTGCTGAGGGCTTTGGCGACAGACTTGGTCAAACTCAGCGTCCCACTTACTGGCTGTGTTACCTTAAACTAGTTCTTCTCCTTCCTGAGTTGCGCTTTTCCAGTTGTAAATCACAGAATACCTGTCTGAAAGAATTATTATAAGGACAACAGCATGAAAGAATATGACATGAACTAATATGAAAGCACCTGACACAGTGTCTTTATGAGCTCCTGATAAATGGTAGTTTGAGCGATGATGACGTTGAAATGAGGATTCTGATTTGGAACAAAGACCAAGGGAGGTGGAGCCCCACCCATGTGGCTTGTCCCACGCTGTGCCTTCTTCCCTCTGCCTGAACCTCAACACTTCCCACTCAGCCTTGATCTTAACCCGAGACAAAACACCTCGCTTTCCTCTCATCACCGCTTCTGCTTCCACTGCAGATGTACAGACTCCTCTGTTATTTTCCAAGCGGAGAGACTTACAAGGGGCCCCAGAAGGAAATGGCTTGTCCAGTGTGTCTTCATGGACCTCAGAAAGTGTCCACTGCTGACCCAGCCTGTGCCTCAGACATCCCACTAGGTGATCAGAGAGTAGAAACAGGTAGCAGGTGTTACTGAACTGACCCGAGAGGAAGGTGAAATGGGCCGGGGGCGGGGGGGTGGGGAGTGGGTGGTGGGGGTGGGGTTTGCAGCGGCATTAGGGGTGAACCTCCCAAAGCTGTCTCATTAGCAAGTGGGCACTTTCCTTTAGTAGAAGTGCCTCTGGCCAGGAGGTGGCGCCATACACTTCCAGATCACAGAAGTGAAAGTGCCCTGATGGGAAAGGCCAACCTCCCACAGTTAGGTGCTAGGCAGAGGGCTCTGGCCTTCTTAAGAGCCATTATAATGTTTAGAATGTTCAACAGAGACATGAAATATCTCGGTCATCTACCCATTGCCGGGCTGATAAAACCGCTGAGAAAGACTGAAAAAAATAAATGGACATAAATGTAAATAGAGGTTTATAACGTTAGAGAGATTAGAGTGGCAGGGAGAGAGTGGTTGCAGTTTATGAAGAGTCTCCTAGAGTCCAGGCGCTTTGCGTTTTCTCTACAGAGAAGCTGGAATGATCTCATCGCCCCCTCTCACGGATGAGAAGACAAAGATACTTGCCCAAGGTCCCTGTGTGGCTAGCAAGGACAGAGCTGGTGCTACATCGACGCGTTAAACATTTCTATCCTTATTTAGTCCTCATAGCAAGCTTAGGAGGCAGGAACAACCCACCCACGCAAGCAGAGGTCACGCTGTGTCAACATCCACGGGCTTTTCCTCAATAACAGGCCAACTCCTGCCTCCTGGAGGCCCGGGTTCCATGCATGACTCTTCCTTCCTCATGAATTTGGCCAGTCACGTCCCCTCTCCGAGTCTTAGCTCTCTCGTCTGGACGATGAGAGAATCACCAGACAAGGTTGTGGGAAGTTCAATGGGGAAAACATGTTAATTACAAAGCAAGACTCTATTTTATGGGATTATTTTTACTGCAGGCACCCAATGGCTTAATTCACATAAAGACACACGCACAGCTGTCTTGCCACGGGATTATGTGTAGTGATGAACCACCTACATGTGCTGCAATAAGGAAATGGGTTCCTGCCGTTTGGACCCTAATAGGGCACAACCCTATGCTACTTTCAACAAGGGTTTGGGCTCTAGGCAAAGCCCTGGCCACACGCTGGCAAGCAAAACACACCAGCAGCTCCCCGGGGCTCAGGTCTGGAGGCAGCTGACAGGAAGCACAGTTGTTGGAGGGGAGACCGGTCAGGGGTCCTAACCTAGTCTGGGGCCCCACAGAAAGCCTGCCTGGGGAGTAGCCGGCAAGGTGAAACCTGAGGCACAGAAAGAGTTAGTCACATGGGTGGAGGGGGGCATGGAGGGTGAGGATCGGGAGAGGGGGTGCTCCAGGAAGAGGAAACATATGTCCAAGTCCAGGATATGAACGCACAACACATTGCAAATCACTTTTACAAAACAGGCCGTGGTTTTAGACAATGTTCTCAAAATGTCAAAAGAAGTGCGGATCAACAATATTAAACGCTGTTTAGAAACCAAACACTACCGTTTTCTGAGGGTCTGAGGCGTCTTTCGGCTACCAGATTACTTTCTTAAAATGCCTTGACAGGTTCACGAGGTCGGCGGTGTCCTAGGAAGAATCCTAGGCTGAAGGTCAAAGTGACTTCAGTGTTCTGTGTCGCCTCGAACTTTCTTTAGCATCGCAAGCAAAGTGCCTAACCTTCCTGATCTCCATTCTTCTTACATATATTTTTTAAAAATCCACAAAAACTAGGTGATCTTTAAATACCTTTCAGGCTATGAGTTTTTATGACAATACAACATTCAGAAAAGAGTAATATAGTAACAGTAAATCTCAAGATTAATTGAAGAGGAACATGGCACATTCTCAATGTTTCCTGAAGCTGTGCATAATCAGATTTTGTCAGAACTACCTTATTGCAATTCTATTTTTCAAAAAAACGTGTAGAGAAAATAAATCGATTTCAGCAGTGTGGAATGTACGTCTTTAGAAATATTGTCCAAAATACTTTTAAAAAGCGAACGGGAAAAACTTCAAAAAAGTCAGCATGGCTGTCTTTGGAGGTTATCATTAAGAAAAAATCCAGAAAATGGCAAAGGATTTTAATTTTTGGTAATTCCTAAGTCATAATGCATTAAAGGTCCAATAAAGTCTAGACAAGCAAATATGAAAAAGCAGTATAGTACAATACACATGACTGTCCTGCAAATTATACTAGTAAAACTCCTTTTACCACTGCCCATTTAGGCTACGCTGAATTTTGCATTTTAATGAATGAATATCCAACAGCAATAACAAGCAATGCATTTTATGAACAGATAAACAAGTTTTGTTGCCCTTTTGAATAAGCCACACTATTATTTTAAAAGAGAAAACCATTAAAAATATTAAACATACTAGAGGTCCGATGCATGAATTAATGCAAGAGTAGGCCTTCCTTCCCCCAGCTGCCACCATCGGCTTCCCTCTGAAAGGACATCGGCTTCCCTCGTAGTCCCGGCTTCATCTGGAAGGACATCCAGTCTAATTAGCATATTATGCTTTTATTATTATAATATATATATTTTAAATATATTTTATTGATTTTTTACAGAGAGGAAGGGAGAGGGATAGAGTTAGAAACATCGATGAGAGAGAAACATTGATCAACTGCCTCCTGCACACCCCCTACTGGGGATGTGCCCGCAACCAAGGTACATGCCCTTGACCGGAATCGAACCTGGGACCCTTGAGTCTGCAGATCGATGCTCTATCCACTGAGCCAAACCAGTTAGAATGTACTGGTTAAAATTAACATGTTTTAAAATTTAAATTTGAGGTCATTTTTTAAAAACATTCACTTTTGTTGCTTATGTATGTATATACATATGTTTGTGTACACATGAAGAAGGACAAAGAAGCAACCACAAATCCATTCATTCATTCTTCACTCATCAAAGGTATTTGGGAGGCCTATGGTTCTGGGGACTGTGAAGGGCAGTGGGGATACAGAGATGAAAAAGCTAGTCCAGGGCCCACCTTTATGAACTTACTTCCTATTGAGGGAGATGGAAAATAAACAGGTACATGCATATATTTGAGAGAAGTTTGAACCATGAGACAGGCCACATGGAACATTTGAAAGGGGAGGGATAGAGACTGACTGGCTGGAGGGGCTGCTTTGGATGAGGTGGTGAGCGAAGGCCTCTGGGAGGAGCTAACTGAGAACTGACCCACGAGGAGCTGGCTCCACAAAGTGAGGGGAGGGGACTGTTCTAGGCCTGTGGTCCTTGACCATGGGCACACAATGGTGGCCTCCTAAAATACTGATGCTTGCTGTCCTCCACCCCGAGATTCTGATTTCATTCCTTGGGTGGGGTTCTTGGGGTTACTGAGATGTTACCATCCTTCATAGGGACTTTTACAAGCTTCCGGTGACACTAGTAGACAGTGAGTCTGAGGACCCTGGTGTAGGTAAAAGCAAGCATCTAGTCCTGGCCTGTCTTTTCCTTACAAATCTGGGGACTATTTTGCTCTAACAGGGAACTCAGGGGCTCTGCTCCGGCTGAGTCTGCTGACTGTTTCTACCTTGAGAAGGTAATTCCTGCTCCCAGGTGTTGTTTTTTTTAAAATATATTTTATTGATTTTTTACAGAGAGGAAGGGAGAGGGATAGAGAGTTAGAAACATCGATGAGAGATAAACATCGATCAGCTGTTTCCTATACACCTCCTACTGGGGATGTGCCCACAACCAAGGTACATGCCCTTGATCAGAATCAAACCTGGGACCTTTCAGTCTGCAGGCCGACGCTCTATCCACTGAGCCAAACCGTCAGGGCTGCTCCCAGGTTTTAAGTCATCCTGATTCTGCGTGGGAGGTCCCTGTGACCAGCCGGTCCTCATGAGCGACACTGGGGCTTGAGGGAAGGCAGCAGAGTAGCCAGGGTTCCTTTCAGAAATGACATCTAGGGGAAACTGAGGACCACAGAAGTACTGAGGTGTCTGCTGGTGTCTTTCTATGCCCTGGGTCCCCTTCAGGACTAGGAGGTCGTCCTGGCTCTCCAGGGCCTGGCCTGCCGCATGCTGCTTATGCCAGGTGGGATTTAATGGTAGCTCTCCTGTGAGCTGGGGAGGAGAGACGAAGGCAGAGGTGATTGTAAGTAGATATCACCATCCTGAGATTCTACTTTGCAACACTTTGCTCCCTGCCAGCAACAGACCAGGAGCTCGGAGCAGCCACCAGGAATGTCTCCCGTGAGGAAAGAGGACTCCTGGGCCAGGAGGAGTCTGCCCTTTGTCCCTGAGCAGGGGAAGTGCCAGGTCTGCAAAGTGGGGTCCTCTCCTACCCTCTCTTGCCTCTATCCGCCCTCCCACCCCCCTACCCCTCCACCCCTGCTCTGCCCTGCTTGATGGACCCTGGCTCTCCGTCTCCTTAGGTCAATTCCAAGTCTCTCCTTGCAGAGCCCAACTCTTCCCTCGGCCTCCCATGGCGCCTCTGACTTAGGCCTTGCCTGCTGCCGTGTTTCATAGCTGGTCCAGCCTCCAGGCCTCTACCCTTGGCATTGGACAAGCCCCTGGCTGCAGGGGTGGGGTTGGGGACCTGCCGAAAGCTTCTGTAAGATGTAGAGTATGGCCTCCTGCAATGACTGAGGACATCGACCCCTCATCCTCACCCCCATTTCTCTCCCTAGAGCCCCCTCCCGCCCCCTGCCCCCTCCTCCCTCCTGCCACTGGCCCTGGAGAGACCTGTTTGAATCTGGAAGGGCAAGGAAGGATTTCGTAGAGCCTCTGGAAGGAGATGGCCGCCAGGGGGCGCCCCTGAGGGAGGTCTGCGCTGACCCGGGGCAGGTAGCGCAGAGATCCAGAGAGGGGACCCGAGGAGGGTGGGAGTTTCAGCTTCTTCTGAAACTGACCCCCAAATCTCACCCCGAGTTGCCATCATCTTTTCAGGAAAGCCACGTTCCAGCCCGTTATAACCGCCAGGTCTCTTGAACTCTGCGCTTGGGTGGGACTCCCCGTGGAGCTGAACTCCTGTGGCCCCATCCTGGCAGGGGCGCAGGCTGGCACCGCCTCCACCCCGCGCTGTCCCCTGGGGACCCCTGCTCCGGGCCACCGCCCGCTCCGCCTCCACGTCCCACCCGGGCCACCCCCGGCCCTGCTCCCCGGCTGCCCCCCCGGCCCTGCCCCGCACCCGGCTGGGCCCTCCCCGGGAGCCGGCGGCGGCCGGGCTGGGCGGGCGGTGGGGCTGAGCCTGAGCCGGCTCCGGCCGTCTGCGCGCCGCGCTCCAAGGCAGCGGGGTGAATGGACGGCATCCAGTCCTGCCGGCAACTTGAAAATAAAAATAAAACAGAGGGAAAAGAAATAAATAATAAGGAGCGAGCCAGGAAGCCAAAGAAAATACAATCGCAAGGCCCGCGCCCGCAGCCGGCCTGGGCGGCGAGCCCTTGGCGCTGGAGCCCGCGGGCCCCGGTGCGCCCCCTTCCCCAGCCGCCCCCCGCGCTGCGCGCTCCGTCCCGTCGAGGAAACACAATCCGGGCTGTGCTGCGAAGAGCCCGCGCCGGGGCCAGGACAGGCCTCAGCACGCCCGGCCCCGCCACAGGGCCCGCCTTGTTCTTTGTGCGCGCAAATATTTATTTTGGTTCAAGTGGACCCCTTTCCATAAAGACCACCTGGTTGTAATCAATAACACCTATTTTCAGATAATCTGCCGCTCTAGGCAGGGCCCCGCGGAACTCACCCAAACAGAGACCTTTTCAAAGGGAATTGTAAATGGGCTGGATTCACAGAGGGCTGGGGGGAGGGACGGGACGGCTGGGGGCGCAGGGAGGTGGGGAGTAAGTAGGGCCCCCCTGGACCTGGGTGGTCAAGACAGAGCTGAGCCAGGTAACTGTCTCTCCTCGGGTCTCTTTCTGTGTGTGTGTGTGTGTGTGTGTGTGTGTGTGTGTGCTGGTGGGGGTGGGGGTGGGGTAAGGGAGGGCCTCCAGGAACCTTTCTCAAAGCAAACAAATCACAAACCTTTCTCCCTTGGACCACATGTTGCTGCAGAGGGAGACTTCTCGAAAAACAAGAGCGCTTCCTCCCTGTCAAGCAGAGCACCTACCTTGTCCAATGTGGATTCCGGCATGAAGCTGAGCCTAATGCACCCAGCGCCAGAGTTCCTCAGAGAGGCTGCCCATGCCTCACCTGTAGAGTGGGTGTTCCCCTGTAAGTGGGTGTCCTCCCGGGACACCATTCCTGGGAGAACGTATGCAGGGCACCTTCCCCAGGCTGGCATGGCTCTAGGTGCTGGGGTACAGCTGGGACAGAACCCAGAAAACCTTGCCTGCATGGAACTCACGTGGCAGTGGGGAGAGACAGACAGTTAACAAGCAAGGAGGTAAAAGGCTCAGTGATGGGCGTTATGGAAAAAAGCAAGTGGGAGAGGACACTTGGAAACTGTGAAGGGCTTTGTAGCTCAGCTCTGTGGTGGAAACAGCTGTCCCTCTGGGTCAGTTTGTCTCCTCGGGGGCAGGTGGCAAGGAGACGAGTCAGAAGGTACTGATGGCTCCATAATGTCTCAAGTCCACGTCCGTCCATCTCCTAGCATAGCTCCAGAGCCTCAGAATCCTGAGCTGTGAGTCGGGGTTGATCATGCCCACGTGGTTGGATTGTGGATTTCCATGAATATGGGGAACCCACTTCACTCAATGTTAGATCCTCATCCCCCTCCTCCAAATGCCATGCGTTAGCCTAGTCCAGTGGACACGAAGCATCCTGTTAGAATGTGACATTTTAAAACTTTCCGTAACATAACAGGATTTCCAGCTGAAACATGAAGACCAAGCAAGTCCTGGAAGCTGGGACTTGGGGCTCCCTTCATAGGAGATGCTGCGCCCCATCTTCCCACACTTGACAGCATCTGGCAGTAGGGGTGGCCTAGGCCAGCCAGTCCTGGTGCCTACTGGGCCCACAGCCCCACTCGGTACCATGTGACCCCTCTGGCCACTGCCATTGGGCCCTGCCAATCCATAGATTCAATTAAACCTTGAGGTGATCAGAGTGAGGAGACAGTAATTAGCTTAGCAAGCAGTTAGCCAGGCCTATTAACTGGGAAATATGGAGGCTGAGTCCAGGGTAGTGAGAGAAGAAGGAAGAAGATGTGAAGAGGGTATTTCAGTCACGGGAACTCAGAAGCATTCCCACTTGAATTCCTTAGATTCTAGTCCTTCTTTTGTTTCAGGATCCATGAGGCTATCTGTCCATTTGTTCAAGGGTGCTGTCTGCTTCAGCTCCTTGAGGGTTTTATAGTAAGTTCCCAGGACCCGAAGAAACCCGAGGGGGTGCCTGGCTCTTCCCGTCCAAAGACCCACCTTCCAGGAAGTCTGTCTAAATAAAGTCTCTTCAACTGTACATGACGAGGGGAGGGAGTGGGGGGAGGCCACACTGAGAACAGGCATGTCACGTGCAACACGGTGTCAAAACCTCAGCAGATAACACTGTTTCAAGAATTGTCCTTCTTTCATCTGTTCATAAGGCCTTCCACGGTGTCAACGCATCCATGGTGAAGTCCCGAAAAATAACTGATCCCAGATTCCAGTGCTGTTGTCTCCGTCCCTGGAGATGGCTGCAGAAAGGGGACAAAACTCATTGACTTGGTCCCTGTGGTGGTTGGGCCAGGCTGGGGCTGAATGGATGTCCCTGCTCTTCATCAAGAACGTGGAGTCCTCCCTCTGATGAGATGCCCTCGGCATTGATTCTCAGCTCTGAGCTTGCCAGGAGCTTGAACTTGGGCTCAGGCACTCCAGTGGGGGTTGATGGCCCAGGAAAGATTACGATGAGAAAGGGTCCAGGGACAGGAAGAGGGGTGATGTGTAGGAATTTAGGATAATTGAATTTGCTAAACAGCCAGCCCTTATGACCTGGGTCATCCGCGGCTGGATCTTTGGTCATAAATCCACCAAGACCAGGAAATTCCATGTTTTTTCTCAGCGACCAGTATGGTTGAGGAGTTAGGGAGGGTCATCTTCCTCTTCTGAAGATGCTGTGACTCTGAGTAGACTAATATTTTTGCAGTAAGATTTGTGATACTTGCATTCTGAAAAGCTCAGTACCAGTCTCTCTCTGTCTTTTTGTCAGAGTTTCTCCCAGGAAAGCCAGCAGGCCCTCATGCATAAAGGACATTTGTCCATCTGCTATGATTACCCAAAACATTGGAGGTGGGACAGACTCCCTCTTGGGACCTACTGCATGTGAGCTACGAGGCTGTGCTGTACTTTCAACTCTAGCTTTCCCTCCATTGTCTTTTGGGGATGTGTGGTTGGAAAGCTGGAGGTCATTTGTAATTAACTCTCAACAAACTAAATAACTGACCTCCTGAAAACTAGATATTTCTTGCAACGTAAGATTAAACCTAAGGGCACACTGTATGCAAATGTGACTTTTATGATACTTCCGGAGTTTTCTCGAAACATTACCCAGGAAGTCCTCTTGGAATTCGTGAAACCTCCCATGAGTAAGGGCTGGCCTCTTCTAGGGATGCATGTCTCCTAAGCCTGTAGAGTAGCTTAGGGAGGACTGTGGCCATGGCCATGACCATGTAATTCATCATGTGGATGGAAACCTTGGTTTCGTCTACTGCTCCCTCTTCACGCCCATTGCCCAAAACTTTCCTTGAAGGGTTGACCGTGAGCATGAGCGGCAATCTTAGGATTTGGTTGTAAGATTGAAGCCACTTGAAAAATTAGATCCCTTGGAGTTTTGTGTCTTGGGTTCTCATCAGGTGATCTCTGATGTTTGCAGAGACTCAGTGGAAAAGGGAAAGACTGAGAATTCTCAGGAATAATCTTTTAAACGCAGGTATCCGCTACACTCCAATGAACTGTGCTTTTCAGAAATGAGTGGCAAGTTCATATTTCTTCCTTACAGACCAAGCACCTCTGGAGAGCGTTTGCATTCTCCGCATTTTAAAGTTCTCAAATGGATGTCTATGCAAATTGGTTCCTGGTGGTTATATTATGTCCTATAATGATTTTTAAAAATATTTATTTTTATTGATTTCAGAGAGGAAGGGAGAGGGAGAGAGAGAGAGAGAGAGAGAGAGAGAGAGAGAGAGAGAGAGAGAGAGAATATCAATGATGAGATAGAGAGTAACTGATCAGCTGCCTCCCGCACACCTCACACTGGGGATCAAGCCCTCAATCTGGTTATGTGTCCTGACCGGGAATCAAACCGTGACCTCCTGGTTCATAGGTTGATGCTCAACCACAGAGCCACCAGCCAGGCTACTATGGCTTTGTTTAAATGAGGAAAAACACTAGAAAATGAAAGTTCCTGAAAAGACAGAAAGAGCAAAGGAAGAGAAAGTTGTCAGGAAATCCAGTGTCTAGAAAATATTGCTAGAATACATGTGATGCCCAATTAAACTTTTCTGAAAGCCAGCGCCTCGGGCAGTATCTCAATCAATGAGGAAACCAATTAGCACCAAACCCTGACTCAGCCAAAATCGCCAGGTGAATTATAAGCGTGCTCTGGGCTTGTACTTGAACTGAGACGTCTCACCCATGTGCTTTATTTTCTCTACGTGTCTCTGGAGTGGTGATGGAGCAGAACTGACCCCTCGCCCTGCCTCCCAGAACTGCTGGGCAGCTGGGCTTTGGACATTTCTGCCCCGTGGGTGGAATTTGACAAACAACAGCCCTGGGCTAGACCCTTCTCTAAAGCCAGGCACTTGCTAGGTGCTAGGGTTCTGTTTTTCTGGGAACCCTGACTAATACGGTGTATGTCTGTGTGTATAGGTGATAAATATGTGTGTGCATGTATGTATACACATATGTTACCTAGTTCTGTCCACTGAGAAGGCCTGGGAGCCGCAACACTGCAAAGAAATGAGCACACCCTATCCCCCAGATATCTGCTTCTAAATATCATTTTTTACTAAAAGCACCAATAACCCTCGGGGAAACGACTGACTCCAGGGCTGGGACAGGGCCCCAAGACTGCTGGGAATAGCAGCAAGGGTCACAGAAACAAGCCTGAATGGCCTGCCACTGGGACAATGTCATCATCAAAATAAATAATGATAAGAACATCTCATATTCACGGAGTAAGATAGAAAACCACGAGCCTTTGGAGATAGAAATAAGGGCATGAATACATTGAAATGTGATCAGGAATGGGATATTTACATAATTTCAAAGCACACAAAATAACTTAGTAATTGCAAAGGGGAACAGAGTAATTTACAAGGGAGAAGCCTGGCAGACACCATCATAATCAAATCATCAAAACAAACCCCATTGGGAATGGAATAAGTTGAAATGTGTGCCACGTTCAGGTTACGATGAGAAGGAAGTTAATCACGCCTGGTCCGTCAGAGGCGCCCAAGCTGAACCTCAGCATGAAGAAATGCCAGACCACCCCAAATCGAGGGCCATTCTCCAAATTCCTAGCCTACCATACTCAACGTTGTCCAAGCCTTGAAAATCAAGGAAAGGCCTTGGGAGTGCTCCAGGCTAAAGGTACACGATGATTAAATGCAATATATATTTCTGAATGGAATCCTTTCACAAAACACAAGGGCTGGGCAATTAGGGAAGAGTGAATGGCGCTCGAGGATTCTAGGTGGTCATCTGTTCATGTTAGTTTTCTGATTTTCGTGGTTGTGCTAGATTATGTGGGAGAACAGCATTGTGGGAAATATACACTGATGTATTTTGTTGGGGTGAAGCATCAGGTTGGCAGTTTATTCTCAAATGGTTCAATAAAAAAAGGTTCTTTGGCCTGGGCAGTGTGGCTCAGTGGTTGAGCATCGACCTATGAGCCAGGAGGCCATGATTTGATTCCTGGTCAGGGCACACATCCGGATTGTAGGCTGGTCCCTCAGTGTGGCAGCCGAGCAATGATTCTCTCTCATCATCGATGTTTCTATCATTCTCTCCCTCTCCCTTCCTCTCTGAAATCAATAAAAATGTATTTAAAAATTTTTTTTCTTTGTACTCTTCCAACTTTTCTGAAAGTTTATGAAGGTATTGAGCTTTTACAAACTTCAAAACTTAAAAAGTATATTCATAATATGCACTATAAAATGGAGAAGTGTGGCTTAACTATCTTATGATATCAGAGAAGAACAGAGACCTGCACAGTTTTGAGTGATGAGGAACACCTGCCTATCAAACAAACCCTATCTTGCATTTTCATAATTCTTCTCAACACAGGAACCTTTTACTTATAGTATCTTACATAACTCCCATGATTGCCTTAGACGGTTAGGATTATAATCCTCAACTGACAGAGAGGGGACTCAAACTCAGAGACCCTGAGCAGTAATCAGGACAGTGGAAATGCCATGTGTCCGAGCCAGATCTCTCTGACTCCATCCCTGCGCTCTATGTGTTCAATGAGCATTTATTTACTGACCACCTACTGTGCGCTGCCTCCTATGCAGCACACAACATAGACAGGGTGTCCTCTCTTGTGGAACTTACCGCCTGCTCCAGATGGGCAGACAATCTGGATCCACAAAGCATAAAAACCCCAGCTCTGACCTCTATTTCTCAGCCGATCAAAAAATCCAACCCAGCATTTGTGATAAAGTGTAGTGTTGGCATTCCTTTGTCACAACCCTGTTTTTCTTGCAGCATCCTTAGCTTGGCACCATGTTCCTTGGACATCTGATGCCTAGGGAGTCAGCTGAGTTGAGTGTAGCAGAGACCCAAGAGGGGCAGGGTGGGCTGGGCACAGGGGAAATGCAATGGCTCTCTGGAAAATCCAATGACTCCCACTTTTCACTCATTTGGAGAATGCCTTTCTGGCCCTGGCTGGTTGCTCAATGGATAGAGCGCCAGCCTGCAGACTGAAAGGTCCCAAGTTCAACTCCAGTCAACGGCACATGCCTGGGTTGTGGGCTTGATGCAGGAAGCAACCAATTGGTGATTCTCTGTAATCATTGATGTTTCTCTCTCTCTCCCTTCCTCTCAGAAATCAATAAAAAAAATTTATATTTAAAAAAATATCTTTCTGACGGCAAAACAAAAATCTACTCTGTAGTCAACTCCCCACTCAAAGGGTTCACCAACTAGCAAGAACTTAATAATTGTTCTTGGAGAAAACCTAGCAAAGACCAACAGATAACCCTGATTGTATATCTACTTCCTGTACAGGAACTTATTATGGGTTGTCCACAAGGATCATCTGATAGCTCACAGGAAGTCTTGCAGGAGATATTGACTGCTCAGCTCCCCACTGTGTAGGTGCAGATAGTTGCCCAGAAGGTGGAAGGGTCAGAATGTGAGCCCATCGCATCCTTGCTTGTTTCTCTATCTAAATTGCCTCTCTTCCCATTAAGCAAACACATAAAGCGACTCAGTTCAAAAATCTAAGTTTAGTTTAGCAATTGTAGGTAAGTGAGTGGTCTCACTGGAAACCTTTCTGTTTCCCCCTAGAGCTTTTAAGCGAAGTGTAAATTGACTATATGCTTAGGAATTTCCCAGCTCAGACAGCCTGAAACAATTAGACAGGAGGCCGAGGGAGAGGGAGAGGGAGACAGAGCCCAGGCTTGGGAGCCCACATTCCTTTTAAAAGCTTCCCTTCATGTGCTTCCTCAATTGGCTGAAACCCTAGAGGTCTGACTGGCTAACCCACTTCCTCTCAGAAGTGTCCGTCCCCCAGGGGAGCCTGGGATTTGTAGTCTCCAAATCAGCAGACCTTTCCTAATCCTACCCCTGGCTCCCTGGCTGAGGGAGTGCAGTTCAACTTCAGTAGCTTTCTACATGATGAAGTGTCCGCTGTGCTTTTTGCAAAACACACAGTTCTTCCTGGATACGAGCTGAAGCCTCTGTTTATTCACCAGAACTAACCCCTAGCCCCCCCCCCCGCCATTTCAGGTTCTTTATGACCTCCCCTCTCCCTCCCATTGATACTAAGCACCATTTTACAGCCTCAGGAGGGAGTGCTGGCCACCAGCCCAGCGCTGCTATGAATGGCAGATCCCCAGCTCGAGCTCCGAGGGAGCAGGGCAGCCAGGCTCGGGGTTGCTTCCTAAGGTGGCGTCTTTTCAATAGTGTTTTCAAAGTTCTGGAGCACATCTCATTCTGCCTGAGTAGATCTGTTGTCTAGAAGATACTCAGTGTGACATGTTTACAGGATGGCTGTTCATGAACAGATATTAGGGGAAGCAGAGTGGGAAGCCAAGTTTACAGAGGACCTACAGAAAGCACTGCCTTTTGTTTCCTTTTGCTTTGTGTTTTATTTCTTCCCCAACCGTTGCCTTGGCGCGGCAGCATCTTAGCTTAGACTCTAGCCAGGTAGCTCATTTGGTTAGAGCATCCTCTGCATATGCCAGGGTTTGCAGGTTCAATCCCCAGTCAGGGCACATACAAGAATCAACCAATGAACGGAAAAACAAATCCATGTTTTCTCTCTCTCTCTCTCTCTCTCTCTCTCTCTTTCTGTCATCAATAAATAAAATTTTAAAAAGAAAGAGAAACAGATGTTCCTTTCGTCCCTGGTGTTCTCAAACCTCTTGATCTCATTTGGTCTAAACAAGTCACATCCCATCTGGTGGCCCACACTTGACGCATGACCCACGGACTACATAAACATCGTCCCGATTCATTGTTCACTTGCATGGAGATATTCTCGGTTAAACAAAACGACGGTTAGTGTAGGTGTTATTACATTGCTGGTGTTCACTGACCCATAAACACGTTGCAAAGCAGCAGATAGTGAAAATATAGTGTCCTTTGGTGTGGGAGTCAACTACGTTATTTTGGCATTAAAAAAAAAAATATATGACCTCCTGCTCCCAAGGACTGCCAGCTGTGGGGAAGCCTGGTTTCCAGAACTGCCCACAGCTGTGCCATGCTTCTCTCTCCTTGGCTCGCACTGTTGGTTAGAACAAATAAACGTCATGGTGGAGGCACAGAACGCTGGAGTGGGGGGAGCACCGAGCCAGAAGCCGAAGGACAAGGTCCTTCTTGTCCACTGTAACCAGCCAGCTGGATGCTTCCGTAAGCCAGTCCGTCTTAAACCTGGGCATTGCCACTCTTTCCTCTGCACAAATGCCTTTAAGGAGAAAATGGTGTGCTGGTCCTGTTAACGAGTGGAATAGCTTCTTCTTCTTCTTTTTTTTTTTTTTTCGAATATATTTTTATTGATTTCAAAGAGGAAGGGAGCGGGGGAGAGAGACAGACACATCAGCAATGAGAGAGAATCATTGACTGGCTGCCTCCTGCACGCACCCCACTGGCGATTGAGCCCGCAACGTGGGCATGTGCCCTGACCGGGAATCAAACCGTGACCTCCTGGTTCATAGGTCGATGCTCAACCACTGAGCCACGCCGGCCTAACACATTTTTGAATGGCAGGGTGCAAGTTAAAGAAATTGGAGACCAAAGTTCTGGGGCACATCTCATTCTGCCTGAGTAGACCTGTTGTCTAGAAGATACTCAGGGTTACCAATGCTGTGGGTCTCATTCCTCACATCAAGGACTTTCTAAGCGCCATCCTCCCCCCTCTCCACCCCATTATAAAATAGAGAAATCGAAAACAAGCTACCTAACAGTGAAGGACACTGAAGGAAGTTTTTGCCTGGGGAAGAAAAAGGATCTTACAAATCTGCATGGACCCTATATAATCCTGGCATGGGACCAGAGGAAGCTGGGCCACCTTCTTTTTTTTAAAAAAATCTTTATTGTTAAAAGTATTACAATATGTCCCCTTTTTTCACTCATATGTGGAATCTAATGAACAAAACAAACTGTTGGACAAAATAGATCCAGAGACATAGAAGCATGGAACAGGCTAGAAGCTGGGCCATCTGATTCTCTGTTGGAGTATCGGGGGGTGGAGGGGGGTTGGCCACTCGGATTTGAGGAGCTTGGTGGATGCAATAGAATGAAGTCTAATGGGTAGGGTTCATCCTGGGCCAACCTTTTGCTTTGTTCCAGTTCTTGGACACAGATTGTCTATGGCCTTGACTTTCATCCTATAGACCTCCTTCAGGCTGGAGGAAGTCTGAAGTAACATTAAAAAGAAACCTCTGCAAACATCATCAGCAATGTGAAGGTTAATTTTAAGTATTAAGTTGCCTGGGCCACAGGGTGCCCGGATGAAACATTATTTCTGGGTGTGGGTGTTTCTGGATGAGTCGGCATTTGAATTGGCGGTTTAGTGAGGTAGATTGCCTTCCCCAATATTTCAGCCAATCTACTGGACAGAAAAGAGCAAACAGGCAGAAGAAGGAGGAATTCACCAGATGCTCCCTGCCTGCCTGCGCTGGGATGCTTGCTTCTCTTTTGCTGCCTTTGGACTGGGATTTACACCTTCAGCTCCTCTGGTCCTCAGGCCTTTCGGTTTGAACTGGGACTACAGGTATTCCTGGCTTTCCCGTGTCTCCATTTGACAGAGAGCAGCCCAGGGGACTTCTCAGCCTCCAAAATCACATGAGGCCAATTCCTCACAATTAATCGCTCTCTCTCTCTCTCTCTCTCTCTCTCTCTCTCTCTCTCTGTGTGTGTGTATCTATATATGTATCTCTATATAGAAACCTATATCTATCTATATATTTATATTATCTCCTACTGCTTCTGTTTCTCTGGAGAACCTTGACTAATACAAACAACAATCAAAACCATATGGAGCCCTAGCCATTTTGGCTCAATGGATAGAGTGTCGGCCTGTGGCCCAAAGGGTCCTGGGTTCGATTCCAGTCAAAAGCACATACCTTGGTTGCAGGCTCCTCCCTGACCCAGGCCCTGGTCAGCACCACTGCAGGAGGCAACCAATCGATGTGTTTCTCTCACACTGATGTTTGTCTCTGTCTGTTCCCTGTCTCTAACAATCAATGGAAAAATATCCTTGGGCGAGGATTAACAAAAACAAAACAAAACATTGATTTTGTACTTTCTACTGTTATGCAGTTTGCACATCTGAGATATTCTTCATGGTGCCAGAGGCAAATAGAAAACTTCCCCTGGGAAAACCCCTTGGCCTATGGGAGAGCCATCAGAAAAAGACATCCTCAGGTCTGAGAGAAGAAGGCACAATTTATTTAGTCGAATTATTTTACAACATAGTCTTCATGGACAGTTGTCAGCTTAACACTTAATATAGTTTAAAAAAGTCAACGATTACCTGCAAAATTATATATATTTTAATATCTAAAAATATATTGCATATATAGGGCAGGAAAATCCCTTGTGCCCACAAGGGAACATTTGTTTGTTCCTTTCAAAGTTGTGGTGATTGCAGGATAGACGGAATAACTACCACCAGTAGTTTTCTTTTAGTAAGTCAGTGACTTAGAAGTCTGTTTCCTTTTCAGCAATAGTCACATTATGCTTTAAAAAAAACAAAAACAAAAAAACCCAGCTATAAAAACGTACAAACAGACCAAATGTACAAATTGACAAAAGATGTACAAATTACATTTAAAAAAATAACACAGACTGATTTGATAGTAAAATTGCATTTGTGACCGAGGTCAACTCGTTTACTTATTCTTTTTAACTTTTTAATTATTTATTTTTAATACTGTGAGATATAGGAAAATAACTCTGCATAATTTATACAGTAAGTTGCCTTCTGATTGGGTGACCCTGGACTGACGGTCTGACAAGCGCACAGCGCCTGCGGATCTGTTTGTGTTTAGAAATCCCTAGCACTTTTCAAAGTTCGGGGACTCACTGTCACTATCTAAAAAAAAAAAAAAATAGTTATTTAGTTCTCTGTCGTTCAGGAATGTCTGCGCTTGCATGAACACTTCTTAGTTAATATCTTGACTATTTCTAGAGAAAATGGTCAGCCTAGTACATATTGCCCATTGAGAAGAATTCTCCAATGCCCATGGCTTCTTAAATACACACACATCGTCTTTCTTTTAAGTTCCAGTTGGGTGAAAACTTCACTGGCCTTACAACCAATGTTCCAGTTGCTATTCACTGAGTTAGGTCTCCCTACAAGGTTATAAGCTTCCTGCCTCTATTTTCACTAAAGTCTCAAAGGAGATCCTAACTGGTTAAGTCCACGAATCCTTAGCATAATGAACCCTGCCAGGTCCATGATAAGACCCGTGTGTGGATAAGAAACTGCTTTGGTCATAAAAATAATAAAGAAAATGTACAGTTTCTTTCATAGAACCATGATACAACCATTCCAGTAATCTAAATATTCCACTCAGAAGATGATAGGAGATTGAGAATACACATCAGCCTACTGGCCCATGGAATTCCCCATCTCTCTGTTCAAGGTAGAGGAAGCAACCTAAAAAAGAAGGATCGTTTTTTGTTTTTTTTTTTTAAAGAACAAACGCAAAGGTTCTATCCAGCAAGAAAGAACATCCAGTTTTGTTTTCTCTTCAAGGCCACGTACGTCCTTTAGAGTCCAAAGTATCCCAGGGGGTGTGAGGGATGGACCTCAGCTAGAAGACCACGGATGATTAAGCTTCTAGTAGTAGCTGCCTAAGTGTGAGGGCACGTGGGTGTTAGGATGGCGGGGGACATTGGGGTTGGGGTAGATTCCGCCCGTGGGGGAGGTCCAGTATTGTGAGGCTGCTCCAAAGAAGCTGGAGGAAGTGACGGGCATGGAGGACGGGTGGGGAGGGACGAAGTTCACCTTCTGTTGATGGGCGTGGTAGGAAGGCATGTAGGAGATATCAGAAGGGTACTTGTACATGGACGACTCAGTTGGATGTGGCTGCAGGGCCTGGGCAATGCCATGGAAGTCAAATTTGTAGGCATACCTTTTGCCATGCACCTTGGTCATAATGTTTTTATCATAGTAGTATCGGAGGGCCCGGCTCAGCTTGTCGTAATTCATGTTGGGCTTGCTTTTCCGCTCTCCCCAGCGCCTGGCCACCTCGTCGGGGTCCGTCATTTTGAACTCGCCATTGGTCCCCTCCCAGGTGATGCAGCTGGCGTTGGCACTGTCGGAGAGTAGCTCCAGGAGGAACTGCCACAGCTGGATCTGCCCGCTTCCTGCAGGTGGTGAGAGCAATGGGGAAACAGGACCTTTCAGAATCCAATCCCCTAAATGCAATGACTCCCTCACCCTTTGTAAAACAAAACAAAACAAAACAAAACAAAACAAAACAAAACAAAACAAATCTGGATTTCCTTTTATATTCAGAATTGACTTGGTAGCCCATTCTTTTCATTGTTGATTTGCTTTATCATTTGCTGCTGAGGTGGGCACTGTAAGGATAGTTAGATCTTAAAACAATTGGCCCCAAGGCCTGGTGAAATGCACTGTGGGTAATGAGGTGCTGGATGGCCCAGAGCTAGCTGTGTGATTTGGGGCAAACCACAGCCACTCCTTTGGGCAACAGTTTGCAATTTCTTCTTCTGCAAAGGCCTGAATCACTGGCCAGCTCTCATATTTAGTGATGGAGCGGTTCTCATGTCAGGGGAAGAGTCTGGGCCAGGGGGCTGCTGTCAGTCACAGGGAGAAGGTGTGGCACAGGCTTCAAGCTGACAGGATGCTCCTTAGCAGGGCACTAGCGCCCAGTTCCCGGCCTAAGTTCTACAGAGAAGAACCTGGGCCGAGACAAAAGCAACAGGAGAAGGAGCTTGCTGGCTTCATTTTCCCTGGGCAGAAAGGCCCAGGCACGGAAGGCTGGGCCTGGAGACACCACAGTGTCAGTGCGCACAGCCGGGAGAGTGCAGGCCTCACTCCTGCATTAGGCCAGCCTATCAGCTCACATTCTCGGTGGTCCTGATTTAGAACTCACTTTAGAGTTATTCTTTTTATAGTAAACCCTTCAAATACATTGTGAAATTTACTTCATTTACAACTCTTTAGGGACACACCTCTTCTATAAGGCCAGATAGCTTGCAATGTTTTCTAAATTCAAGAATAAAACACCTTTGGCCGGGCTCGTGTGGTTCAGTGGTTGAGCACTGACCTATGGACCAGGAGGTCACGGTTCCATTCACGGTCAAGGGCACATGCCCGGGTTATGGGCTCGATCCCCAGTAGGGGGTGTGCAGGAGGCAGCTGATCAATGATTCTTTCTCATCATTGATGTTTCTATCTCTCTCTCTCTCCCCCTTCCTTTCTGAAATCAATAAAAATGTATTTTTTAAAAGGAATAAAACACAATTGGAATATTTATTCACTTGTGCCTCACAGGAGGCAGGTAACTGAGAGCCTAGTGACTTTGTGTTCTCCTACCGCGTCTTTCCCTTGAAACATCTCCCTGTGCCACTTATAACTAAGCTAAGGCTTGGTGCAGGTTTGCAGTGCTAACACGCTTGCTTTCTAGAAACATCCTTGGCTAATGAACACTATTGCCACCAAGTAACCCACCCTGACTTCACTGGTTCACTAGAGAAACCAGTGCTGAATGTTTCAAGGAAAGAAGTAGGTGTTACTCCCCAGTCAAGTTTCTGAACTTCAGACAGAGGTCTCTGTGATCTCACATAGCTATGGAACATTCTAGAAAGAAAATCCTGCAGGTCAACATCAACTCACCAGGGTTGGCTAGGCGACTGCTGGTTGGGCCCAGGATCTGATATGGATCTAAGGAAACAAAAAAGGAGATTTGCTTCACTTTTATTAAAAATATGAGAATAGCAGCATTAACAATAAGAATACCTCAAGGGTTTGTACTTTTATTTCAATATCATAGGAAAGTCTGATTTTGTAAAACTTGACTGTTTTTGTGTTTGTGTGTGTGTTTTTTTGCAGACCCCAAAGATCTTGATCACAGTTAGGATTCATCTCAGTATTTATAGAAACAACATGGAATAGTAACAGCATTATATATATTTTGTTTTCATATTTGGTATCTAAAATTTGCAGATAATGCTGTTATTATCTAAAACAGAGTAATGAAACTATTTGGAAAGGAGGTGGCTATACATTTCATCAAAAACGAATAAGGTGAACATGGTTTATTAAATGGGCTTGAAGATCTACTAGTTACTGGTCTTTATTAGCTCTACCTATTACTAACAACTTTACACACCTCTGCTTTTCTGAGGCGGCATAAAATATACATCCCGAAAATCAAGCAGCCGGTTGCTAGCGCCAGCTGTGTCATACACCAAGGCCATTAGACCATCTCTGGGTATTAGTTTTCTCATCCGCAAAATGAGTGGGTTGGGCTACTGCATCCCTCAGTTCCCTTCCAGTACAACATTCCTTGATTTTAAGCTTGGAAATGTCAACGCTAACCAGAATTTGTATTTTAAGTATCAAGTGACTGTTCTTGTCTTGCAGTTTACTTAACATTTATGTGATTAGCTATAAAGAATATTTGCAATATTGGTTTTACGTGAGGTTTGTCTCCCTTTTCGGGGGAAATCATGGTAGAGAGCTTGATTACGACCTGACCACGTTGTTAAACGTTTGGTGCAATTTTTCTATTTTTATGGTTATAATTGCAATTTTAAGAAATCAACATGATTTTTGGGTTTCTCCTTAGGCCCACAAATTAACTTTGAAGAATCCTTAAGGCCATTTAGCCTTCCCTTTTCTATCCACACAGTATGACAACAAACATTTTTTTGGCAGGTCACATCTGATTTTTGTTGTTGTTAGAGATTCTTTAAATCTTTTAAGTCAAATCCCCTGTCTGTCTTGTGTTTCTAAACTTTCCTGATGAATCTTAAGTCAATTTTCTATTGCTCTGTCTTTAGTGGAGATGGAAACAATGTTTGCTCATCTCAAAGCAAAGGGCTTATTCAAACCTTAATCTCAGCTGTGTCACATGAAGAAGACACGGCTGGCCTTGGAGGTGGGCACAGGAGCCGCCTTCAGTTATATGAGGGATCTTCACATAGAATGGTAGGAGGATTTCTCCAGAGGGTAAACTAGGAAACTTGAATGAAAGTTATAAGGGGGGGACTTTGGCTCAAATAGTGGAACTAAACCCAGCTAGGTAGTGAACTCCCTGTTGCTATAAGTATTCAAGTAAAGGTGGGGCAATCATAAGACTGAGATGTTACAGGAGGATTTATAGACCTGGATGTTTTCAAGTTCCTTTCTAATGCTAAAAGTCTCCAATTCTATGCTTTTAAAAGTTCTCCTGCCTGCCCAGCTGGTATGGCTCAGTGGTTGAGTGTCAATCTATGAACCAGGAGGTCATGGTTCAATTCTCCTCGTCAGAGCACATGACCAGGTTGTGGGCTTCCTCCCCAGGAGGGAGCATGTAGGAAGCAGCTGATCAATGATTTTTTTTTCTCATCATTGATGTTTCTATCTTTCTTTCTCCCTCTCCCTTCCTCTCTGAAATCAATAAAAAAATATATTAAGCCCTAGTCGGTTTGGCTCAGTGGATAGAGCGTTGGCCTGGGACTGAAGGGTCCCAGGTTCGATTCCGGTCAAGGGCATAAGCCTGGGTTGCGGGTTTGATCCCCAGTAGGGGGCGTGCAGGAGGTAGCCGATTAATGATGCTCTCTCATCATTGATGTTTCTATCATCTCTCTCCCTCTCGCTTCCTCTCTGAAATTAATAAAAACATTAAAATATATATATATTTTTTAAAAAGTTCCCCTCTCTAAATTGTTAAGCAGATCCATCACAGGATGGAGGTGTTTTTGAAAGCAAGGCTGGTTAAACAAGAAAGGCTTGGAGAGTACTTGGAACGGGGTAACTCTTGTCCATGAGCTCTGTGACTTTTAGCAAATCACTGCCCCTCTGGGCCTCCGTTTCTTTATTTTACAAAATGAGGCACTGGAAGATTTCCTCTTTAATATGTCTTTCACCTCTGACATTCAACAACCTGATTTCAGTGCCGGGGCGTTGACTCTCAGATCTGTTACGGAGTCAAACAGAGACCCTCCATGGGACAGTGATGACACGGACAGCACATTGTTTAAATCCTCCTCAGGCGGCCACATGGAATCAATGGCGGCGTGAGAAGCAGAGGAAGGGTTACACATCCTGGACAGGTACCTGGCTGGGGCCGCTGTTCAGTATTCTTACTCATTGGTTGTGCTCCTGCCAGGGGAGGACCTGTGACAAGAGAAGAGGAAATCCGGTCAGTGGGGGCCGCAACCCAACGGGCAGAGAAACGTCTTGTCAAATGCCCTCCAGAAGAGGAGAAAGCTGCTTTTTCACTCACTCACTCATCAGCTCACTCTATCTTATAGCTCTTTATCTAGACTCGACTGTGCGCTGGCCCATTCTTGATGCCAGAGGTTCAGCCATGAAGCAGCAGCTCCTGGTAGCACTTACAGTTAACGGTGCAGACAGTGGTAAACAACAATCAACACCTGGGATAACATGACTGAAGGTACTGGGGCTGCTGTGGGTTTCATTGTAAAAACAGAAAATGTAGGGGGGGCCTTAAAGTGAAGGTGACATTTGAGGGAAGATCACCGGCTTCCTGTGCTTCCTGTTTCCTGAGCTTCCTCATGCATCTCCCATGCACCCTTCCCTTTCCTTCCCCATTCCTGTTAAACCTATTTGAGATCTGCGCTGTTTTTCCACACGGTCTGAGGCTCAGTCTGACTGGTATCTTCACTACTCCTTGCTCTTCCCACTGACCCATCACATGCTATTTAGCTGGTTTAATCTCCCTAAACCATTGCACTCTCCGCCTAAACACCTCAGAGACTCCTCACTGACTACAGAATTAGGTCTGTCTTCCAGGTGTCCTCCATGACTCCTTCCTTTCCTTCCCAAACGTCTTTCCCTTCACACAGCCTAAGCTCCAGGAACCTGGAGTCCTCCCTGTCAGACGCATCAGCCTTGATGTCTTTCCTTGGCCCCCCGCTTCTGGGAGGGTCTGTCTTCCCCATCACGGCAGGTCCGAATCCTGCTTCTCCCTCTAGAGCCAGCTCAGATGGCCCCAGGTGCACAGGTCCTCCTCGATACCACTGATCAAGAGTGATGTGTGGAGAGTGAAGAGTGAAGACCCCCTCCCCAGCCGGTCTCAGTGAACCCCAATGTGCCAGGTGCTGGGCACAGAGTAAACAAATCACCACACATGTCATTGAAAGGGATCTTGGTTACTGCTGGGCATACATTTGTAATCCCAGCTTCTTTCTTGACATAATTCCCTTCAACATCCATTCATGTGCTTGATAGTTCACTTCCTACAGGCAGCAAGAGGGACTCATTCTGAAGGCGTTTGAGTCCTTCTCCCCTTCCACGTCCCACCTCCCCCCCGTCAACACACACACTTCATGGGAGATTTTGGGTCAGACTTGAACTCCAATTGATGTATCAGATCCCTTCCGTCTCCTCACCAGGTTATCCTTCACCTCAGCCTCTCATGAAACGGGGACAGTGATGTTGATGTGACTGAGATTCGACGGTTTGAGCGGCAAAGTCCTAGAGGGTTATTATCGTCACTTAAATGACAGAACCCAAATCCAGTGATTATTTGTTCGCCTAGAACCTTGTCCTGAGAAGCCTTCTGCCTTCAACAGTTCTCAAACCAAAGGCAATGAAACCGAACTCAAGGCTCTGAACGAAAACCCCAACCCTCTTAAAGGAACTGGCCTAAATTGGCCATTAATTTTGATGTCCACTCAACAAACAGGAAGACACATGCTCGCTCCTCTCCTTTTTCATCTCCTGACCCAGCGCTTCGCCCCAGCCTCAGAAAAATGTTTTCCTCCCAAAAGGCAGAGTGACATTTACTTACTTTTGTTGAGGCCAGAATTCATGTTAGTGCTCCACCCGCCTCTCCTGACGGAGTCGTAAGAAGGATCTAATGGAAAATAACAAATAATTGAACGTCAGCGTCTCCTGCTTTGCGGCAAGATTGCGCGAAGATGATCTTTTAGTAATCAGGAGAAATCACTTTTCAGACACCACTGAATTCCAGAAGTGTGCTCTCGCCCTGGGGTAAAGGTGGGGCGAGTGGAAGGAGCATGAACATTTGATTGGGAGCCAAAGTAACAGAAGAAACCTGAGTTTGAGGTCAGCGGATTGGTTCAAGGTCTGCCTCCAAACTACTTGTTATGAGCCCTTGGATGAATCACATTATATTCCTGCATTCAACCTTCTTTGATAGGAAACTTAAAATGTACCTGATTTATCTTCCTTGTAGGGTAGGGCTCATGTTATGAACTGAATGTGTGTGTTCTTCCCCAAATTCATGGGTTGATACCCAGTCCTCAATGTGATGGTATCAGGAGGTGGGGTTGGGGGAGGGTGAAGCCCTGAGGAATGGGATTAGTGGCCTGGTAAAAAAGAGGCTGTAGAGCTAGCTTGCCCACTGCCTGCTGAGGAAGGATGCAATAGGAAGTCAGCAATCTGCAACCCAGAAGAGGGCCTGGCCAGGAGCTGATCACACTGGCACTCTGATCTCAGATTCCCAGCCCCAGGACATGTGGGGAAAAAATTTCTCTTGTTTATACATCACTCACTCTATGGTACTTTGTTACAGCAGTCCCCGTGGACTACGACAGGTGATGATCAAATGCCAAACATATGTGAGACGTCTTACAAAGCTTTCTGCAAATATAAATGGAAAGAAAACATGCCTATAGAGGCTCTGAAGAGACGGGCAGCGTCCAGATTCAAGACTCCGTGGCCATGGGAAGAATGTTTCAAAGCCCAGACCTACGACCTCCCAGGTGACCGGCTCCAGCCCTTCCCCAGCACACCCATGCTGTGACGATGTCTCAGAGGTGTGCGTACACCCCAAGCTCGCCGAGGCCCTCCTGTTTGTCTTTTCTTTCTTTCTTTTCTTTTTCTTTCTTTCTTTCTTTCTTTCTTTCTTTCTTTCTTTCTTTCTTTCTTTTTTTTTTTTTTTTTTGTGTGTGTGTGTGTGTTGTTAATCCTTACCCACAGATACCTTTCCATTGCATTTTGAGAGTGGAAGGGAGGGTGAGAGACAGAGAGAAACATCGAGGTGAGAGACACATTGATGGGTTGCCTCCTGCCTGTGCCCTGACCAGGGCTAGGGATCAAGCCTGCAACTGAGGTACATGCCCTTGACCGGAATTGAACCTGGGACCCTTCAGTTCGCAGGCCAACGCTCTATCCACTGAGCCAAACCTGCCAGGGCTCTCATGTTTTTCTCTTGAGAGTGGAGAGGGCTAGGCCTGATGATCACAGAGAAAGAAAAAAGGCCAGAGGTGTGGCTGGAATAGGGGATGGAGCAAGAAACGGGGGGATAGAGCAATGCCTGGCCTGGAAATGACCAGGGCCTTGCTTCCAAATCGCCATGGGAACTACTCCGTTGAACCCGAACATCTGGGATCCCACCCTCTCCCACACGCCTCCATCGCTGTGCTCAGAAGCGGCTCCACTAACTGGCTGGAACCATCCCTTTTCTTTCCTCCTGGTGTGAGTCCCGTGGCGACACGGGGCAGGCATGGCAGAAGAGCTTGAGGACACAGAATGATGACTTTCAAAGTCTTTCCATGAACAACAAAGAAACCATGAAAACCATCCGAACAAATGGAGCGCAAACCTCATCAAACAGCAGCCTGACAGAGTGAAACACAAACCATGCCCTCCGCCCCTTCTGAGCCTCTAACGAATTAGAGTAGGAACTGCGAGGACGGATGGGCGCATCTGATCGTCTGTGCTAGTTGTTTCTGGCGAAGAAGAGCCGAAAGACAGGGAGAATGTTCTTGTGGAAAAATCCACGTGCGAAGGCACATTCCTCCTGGTTCTGGAAAAGCCAGTGCAGTTTTGAAATTACAGTATTTAGCAACTGGCACGAAAAGCAAAACAGAAAGTGAGGAGGTGGGGGTGGGGAGAGAGAGCAGGAAAGGGGACAAAAGGGAGACAAAGCTCAACTCATTACCGTGATCTGCTTTTATTTTCGCTTGACCTTCCCCCCACCCCCCCTCACAATTCCTCCGGCAAGCAGATGCCTCTGCGTGCTTAAAAACAAAATAGAACAAAAGCAAACGAAAAACCTAACGTGTTTACAAGCTTGGAATGAGGTTGATGGCTCTCCTGGGCATTTTTTGGGGGGCTGTCCTTGCGGGGGTCTGCCGAGTGTGTGCAAAGCTGGTATAAGCCAAAGGACAGGTGGGGTTCAAACATTTTCCTGTGATGCGGGATGTTGGGTAGGCCTCCAGTGATTTACTTTGGAGTGACTTTTGCTATGTATTGAGTGCTTGGCCACAGAGAGGATATTAAGTAATATGAAACATGTTCTCTGTCCTTGCATCTGATTATGGGAAGATAACTATGATTGTGAGGAATGATGGGTAATGGACCAAAGGCGTGGTGGGGACATTGAGGCTACTGGAGGTTAAGGAGGGAAAAGACAGTGACATTGGCATCATCTGAACTCAGCGAGACCTCCTTGGAGAGAAGAGAGTGAGCAATGCAGACAGACATAGGGCCGAAGTGGGTGATGGGAGGTACAAGTGATGTCTGGGGACAACCATAGAGGCAGCTGCAGGACTGAAGTAGAGGAACAGGTAGGAAGAGAGGGCTAGAAGAGGGGGCCAAGGGCATGTTCAAGGCCATGTTGATGGCAGTAGGCAAGTTTAATGACCATGGGGTACAGGCACTGGAAGCCCAGAGGTGTTGTGGGCAGGCAGCAATGCCATGAAAACAGCAGGTGGTGGAGGATGAAGCTTGTGGTGATGTGTAGGATGGGAGAGTGCCCGGGGGAAGGAGGTGAACTGAGTAGGAACAGAACAGAAAGTGGAATAGAAAGTGACAGATTCATGCAAAAAGAAAAAAACAAATCACTAAGTTCCAGGAATTTGTGTGTGTTATCTGAAGTCCTGACTTGCCTCCTGACCTACTCCACTGATAAGATCTGCCTTAAAGTTTTCTAATTTGTTTTTCTGCTCATTCATTCATTTACTGAAGGCATCCTCTATGACAGCCATGTTATATTCAGAACCATTTTTTTTTTAGCCCAAATTATGGCTATCATTACCATTGACTTCTTCTTTTTTTAAAATTTGTCTTTATCAGTGAAAGTATTACCCATGTCACCCTTTCCCCCCAGGGCCCCCCTTCATCAACCCATTCTCCACCCGCAGGCCTTCACCTCACTATTGTCTGTGTCCATGGACTATCCTCTTTCCACCCTCTTATCAAATTTTCCTCCTATTCTTTTATTCTAACTCCAGGGACAGAGCAGACATGCAACAGTTACAGAATGGGTAGACGAATTCCCATACCAGACAGCGGGGGGTGATGGCTGGGCTCTTCCGTAACTCTAAGTGCCTGGTCAAGGCTGAAGTTGGTGTCTTATCAGGAAGTATCTGCCAGCCCATCTTGGCTGCGGTGCCTCAGGGCCTTGGGGCTGCAGAGCTGTAGGTCATGATTCTCCCACAGGCCCACCTGGTACTGGGGGTCGGGGTAGGGAAGGGGATGGGGGAAGCCTGGCTGAGGGGACAATGGAGGTCCCAAACAAACACAAAAGTCCTCTAGTGGGTAAAAATGAATCAACAGAGTCAGAGGCCATCAGTGATCAGCCTGGGCTATGTCCTCACGGCAAAGCTAACAGAGAAGTCAATAGCAACGGCCATTCGGAGCCTGGTGTCTCTAGCTAAGGGTCTGGGAGCCGTGTGTGCATCTGAGCAACAAACACCACAAGTCTCCCTCCCATTGCTTTTTCGCCCCCAACTATTCGATGGAAAAGTCCTGCCACTGGCACCTGAATCTACAAAGAACCCCCAGCTTCTTCACTGAGGAGTTTAACCAATGCCTCTGTGGGCACAGGCCTCTGAGGGGACATCCACTACATGGAAGATTGAAATGAAAGCCAGTATTTCTGGAGGAAGTCCTACTGCAGAGACAGAGCATGAGGACGGAGGAGGCCAACGCCAAGAGCCACGGCCTGGCATTCTGCCTGGGAGGTCTAAGAACCCAGGCAGCCTTGCAGATTGAATGAGATTGCCAAGCAAACACCTGGCACGGGGCCTAGCACCAAGTCAGACATGGAAAATACCAGCAATTAATGTTATTTGTATCATTATTATTAACTTAAAGGACGTTCAGACTCACAAACGTGTTCACCATCCCTACCAAACACACATAACTTTCCCCTTCTCCTCTCCTCCCCTCCCTTCTACCCCTTTCCTATGCTCTACTTCTTAGTTTTCCATTGATCACTGAACTTAATCAATAACCAATTCATGTTTGTTGTTTACTGTCTGCATCTCCCACCTGAATACCTTTCTTCTGTTCTCTGACATCAAGCACCTAGAATAGTGCCCAGCCCAGCGAGTGCACAGTAGATGTTCGTTGAATGAATAGATGGGCCATATTTTCTTTCTTGCTAAGCATCCACATTTCCTCTTACGTCCACCATTTCACTGGATGAAGGGAATTCAAGAGGCCTGGGCTTCCTTCTCCTCACTGAGCCATCTCCGGGGGTCTCTGCTAACCCCGTGTGCCCTCTGAGCATAACGTACAACAGGCCCTCTGCTATAGGCCTTGGCTAAAATCTGTCCCCACAGGGCAGTCAGGGACTAGATGCCCCTTATTGAAATGGCCGGCGTTTTACTTCATGCATCGTCAATATCATTGTTGAAAGGAGGGTTTGTTTTTCTCCTACTAACCGCCCTGCAAGCGAACACTGAGCAGCGTGGTCAGCTCTGGTCCCTGACGCACAAGCAGAACTATATCTAGAACCAACACGAAAAGGCCTGACCGAGGGCACCAAGCCAGTGCCTGGCGTTCCTGCGCTAACACTACCTGTGGCTGTGCCAGGCCTCCCCGACCCCGGCTGGCTGCCGTCGGGGGTGGCGGGTCTCCAAGTGGGTGTGCCGGTCCACGGAGCCACCTGAGTGAGCGCCAACCCCCACCTTCGCATTCAACGCCCGCCGTCTGCCTCCTGGGAATTTGCTTCTGGAAACAGAACGTGGGGAGCAGCCAAGGGCACAGTGTGACGGACGGCAACCAGCCGATGGGTGACAGTCCGGGCTGGTGTGTGGTGGCAGCCTGCTCTGTCAGCACAAAAGCGCACCCACGTCTGACAAACCCACTTTTGACTTGAGTGAAAGCTGCTGCCACCTGGCTTCCCCGATGACAAATATTGTGATTATTGCCCAGACGAGTCACCCAAAGGGCTCTGCCTAGCGTTTGTGGTTTCAGGCGGGCCTGAGGTCAATGTCGGCCGCAGCAGGCAGAGACCAGAGCGCTGTTATGGAGAATGTGGGCACCGCCAGGCACCGCGGGGAACTCCGCCTCCTGCTTGCAATGGCCCGAACAGTACCTCCATCATGTGACGCTCGACGTGGCTACGTTGACACTAGATGGCCTCTTAGATTCCAGGCGAGCCTCCCGGGGAGAGAAACCTGAGCAGGAGACTTGTTTCTGAGGCCCAGCTGGAAGGGGAGGCCTCGTCTGGGCACAAGCCATCTCATAGACCATCCAGTGTTAGCTCCGTTTCTGTGTGAAGCTTTCAAACGGGCCTCAGGAGTCTGGCCAAAGGTCTCAGGAAAGACATTTTTCTGCCCCGCTGCCCACGGTTCACCGTCTGAAGGCCCCGTGTCCCTGCAACACGCGGCTCTCCACTTTGTCATCACCGGGAGGCCCTGGGTGCAGGGGCGCCCGCACACAAGGGCCTCTCTCTTCACTCCTGACGACAGAAGGCCGCCCTCTCAATTACTTGATGGAAAAAGATGAATGTTCCCTGAACCTTCTCGGCGAATTTCTGGTTGTGCCGAGAAGGCCGGCAGCGCCTCGCCCTGTTTATCCTTGGAGAGCCGGGCTCTGAATCAGACCTTTCAGCCCAGGAGGGGGCATGGCTGCTGCAGCTCAGAGCAGGAGCTCCTCTTGGTCAGATCCTGACCTTCCTTCTCGAGAGAGCCGGGATGACCACGGAGAAGGACGCTAGGACAGAGGACGCTGACCCACAGCCTTGACCTTCCTAAGAAAGGGCCAAGTCGGGCCTCGGAAATGCCTTCTCCAGGCTCTCAGAGAGGAATGCGCATGGGAGCACCACCTCTCCCCGCCCCGATACCCCCCCTTCTCTCTCAGGTCCTAGCTTCTAAGGGCCCCGTCTGACCACCCTAATTCAGGCTGCTTGCCTCTGGGCTCTCCTCCATGATGCCTTTGAGAGTGCACCCCGGCCTGCGAATGCCTGCTCTGCTTCTGGAACCTTCTCAACCCACAACTCAGGACCAGTTTCTTGTTAGCCGCGGTCTCTGCTATAAGCCCTGCCAGTGACCCCTTCAGATGCCTGACCTTCGGGCCTGGCCTCCCCCTGCAGACACAGTGCACAGGCCAGCAGTGCATAAGCGGTGAGCATCCCTGTGAGGTGCAGGGTGCCTTGCCAAAGGGGTCCTTTCTCTCTAGGAAGCTTTACCTCTATGGTGGCGACACGGCATTCAGAACCAGGCCGCCCTGGGTTCAGGTCCCAGCGTTACCATTTGCTCTGTTGGGTGACCTGGGTCCAAAGGTTCCTCACCCCTTTTGAAACCTCAGGTTCTGCTTCTCTAAAATGGATGACTCACAACTACTTTCTAGGGTCGCTAGGAAGACGAAACAAGCATTTGCTACGTGGCGATTTGAAAATAGATGCACCGTACATGTAGGCAACATGACCTCGCCTGCACCTCTCTGGGGTTCATCGTGGTGAAACGAGGTTACCAAGCTCAGCAAGGAAGGCCTGCGGAAGGAGGAGGAGGAGGAGGAAGGACAGTCCCATTCCTGTGATCCCGACCACTGCCTCCCAAACTGGAATAAAGGGTGGCTCTCTTTCAAAAGAAGAAATGGCCTGGCAGGCGTGGCTCAGTCAGTTGAGCATCGTCCTGTACACCACGAGGTCTCTGGTTCAATTCCTGGTCAGGGCACATGCCTGGGTTGCGGGTTTGATCCCCAGTACGAGTCGGCAGTCAATCAACGTTGCTCCTTCATCTCATTGGTTATTTTTAATTTCTCTCTCTCCCTCTCCCCCTCCTCTCTCTCTAAAATTAGTAAACATATTTTTTTTTTTTTTAAGGGAAGAAACGGGTTATCCTGGGCCCCAGATTGAGGAATATTGCTCTGGAAGGCAGTGAGGGATGGGGGTTTGTGCCACCCGCTGGTATATTAGGCCTAGGTTTTGACTGGCACACTCCTTGCACCCCTGTGCAGCTGGCTCTGAAGCGAGGTCCTCACCTCATTTCAACCCGTCCTATAGGGGCAGCCCGGCCTTCGCCTCAGTGGCATCTTATTTTACAAAGAGCAACAGAGGATCCTGGCTTCCACTGAGACCCCAGGAGGAGGGAAATATCTAGGGAGGACTGTCTTCAAACTTGGAACTCAGGGAAAAAAAAACATCCTGGATCAGATTTCCTTTGCTCAAGGACCTCGTCCTGGAATCCAAACAGCGCCTCGGCCCAGGACGGCCCCGCTGTGTGGAGAAGAATGGAGGTACTATTTCAGATGTTATACGTGCAAAGGACAAAAAGACATATGAGCAAAATGCTTGGGGGGAAAAATGGACGGTTTTGAAAGAGGAAAAGTTTGGAGAGTCAAGTGGCGCACCGGCTGGGCACGGCCCCTCCACAGTCACGCAGACTGCCTACTGAGCTGGGGCCTCTCTCTCACTTTGCTTCTCTTGTGGGCTCCGTGTCTAAGTGACACCGAAGTCTAAATGACCTCTTTATTTTGATAGAGCCTCAAAGTGGGGTTTCTGAGCCAGCCTTATGCAGAAAGGCGATTCATACTGACTCGGTTAGTTGGATGTCTGCCCGATCCCCCGCTTCCTCCCACCCCTGGCCACCATCAGGCCATGTAGACACAACTAAATTGCCCACTTCTTCGGTCAGATCTGCCTCAGGTTTAAGAGGATCCCAGGTAGGGAAAAAAGAAAACCTAACCGTTTGCTTAGGAAATAGGGCCTGGGGTTCAAGGAGAGGTGGTCTGTCTGGGTTCAGCCCCCTCCACTCTGCTCAGGGCCTTGATCTGAACCTCTTATGCGAGCATTTCACCGTGAGGCTGTTCTCACGCTCTCTGGCGGCAGGGGATGCAACCTTGCGGCTGCGCCACGATTGAACTTGGGCATCTTTTTCTTCCGAAATTCTACAGGTCAAGGGTCACCTGGAAGAGTCCTGTGTGTATTGCCCTGTCGAGTCTTCTAGTGGAATTCTTTTTCTAAAAAATATATATATTTTTTAATGATTTCAGGGAGGAAGGGAAAGGGAGAGAGATAAAAATATCAATGATGAGAGAGAATCGTTGATCAGCTGCCTCCTGCACACCCCCTCACCCCGCCACGGGGGATGTGCCCTTGACTGGAATCAAACCTGAGGCTCGTCCGTCCACAGGCTGACACTCTATCCACTGAGCCAAACTGGCTAGGCCTAGTGGAATTCTTTGTGCACGTACCTCCCTTGCTTGGTGAGAAGCTTTTGGAAGAAACGGGGTGGCTCTTAATCACTTTTGTTTCCCTCTCCCACCCCGAGATCCTTGCCCTCCACCAGCACTGGCTTATTGGACATAACTGACATCTCATATCCCGCAGCACATCTCCACATTACAAAATGGTATTGGACGTCTGCTATTGTGCCGGGCATGGTTCTCAGGGCTGTGGGTACCACGGTCCCCCTTATCCACGGTCTCAAGTTCTGCAGTCTCAGTAACCTGAGGTCAACCGATGTCCAAAAATACTAAATGGAAAATAAACACTTCCTAGTTTTAAACCGTGTGCCGTTCTGAGCAGTGTGATGAAATCTCACACTGTCCTACTCTGTCCAGCCCAGGATGTGAATCACCCCGTGTGCAGTGCCTTTGTGCTGTGTCCTCTGCCCGTCCTTAGCCATTTAGGAGCTGCCCGGATGTACTGTCCCCATGCCGTGGTGCGTGTGTTCAAGGCACCTTTATTTCACTTAGCGATGGCCCCAGAGCGCAGGAGTAAGGATGCTGGCCATTCAGATGTGCATGGTAAGTGCTTTCTTTAAGTAAAAAAGGTGACATTTCTCCACTTAATGAGGAAAGAAAAAGAAATGCTGAGCTTGCGAAGGTAGACATTAGGCACAAATCTATCCATGAAATCGTGAAGAAGGATAAAGAAAGTCTTGCTCGCTTTGCCGTCCCACCTCAAATTGCAAAAGTGACAGCCGCTGAGCACGGAGCATGAGAAGGGCTTAGCTAGGATGGGAAAGGCATCATGATTGTGGGTGGAAGCCATGTTTGTTTGTTTTTTAAATATATTTTTATTGATTTTTTTTTTTTTTTACAGAGAGGAAGGGAGAGGGATAGAGAGTTAGAAACATTGATGAGAGAGAAATATCAATCAGCTGCCTCCTGCACACCCCCTACTGGGTATGTGCCCACAACCAAGGCACATGCCCTTGACAGGAACCGAATCTGGGACCCTTGAGTCCGCAGGCCGACACTCTATCCACTGAGCCAAACCGATTAAGGCTGGAAGCCAGCCATGTTTTTATTGACAGCAATATGTTGCACCAGACACCATCAAGCCTGTATGAAGTCTTCAGCACGGAGTCCCATGAAACAAGTGACAAGCCATTTACTGCAAGTAAGGTGTGATTACAATATTGAGAGAGAGAGAGAGAGCGAGAGAGAGAGAGCCCACATTCACGTAACTTTTACTACAGTATGTTATTATAATTGTTCTATTTTATCATGAGTTGTTGTTGTTAATCTCCACCTGTGCCCAACTTATAAATTAAACTTTATCATAGATGTTGTGTATAGGGAAAAAGCAGTACATGTAGAGTTCTTCACTATCTGGGGTCTCAGGCATCACTGGGGGTGTCTTTGAACGTATATCCCCCGTGGATAAGAGAGAACTTCTACACAATGATGTCCAGACAAATGTCCTTCCTCTGTGGGGCTTACACTCAAACAATTAATAAAGGTGATACATTCAAACAAATAGTAAAGGTGGTCAGTGCTATGAAAAAAATAAAACACAGGAAGGAAAGTAGGTGGTACTGGGTTGGGAGGGTCTTTCTGAAAATGATTAAGCACAGACTTGACCTGAACAGTGCTATGAGCATGGACCTCTCCGCAGTGCTATAACTTTCTTACGAAAAGTGACCGGGTCGCTCTACCTCATCTCAGTGCCCTGCTGGGAAGTCTAATGCCTTTCTCCCTCGTTCTTCACCTAGTAAGAATGTCTGTATGTTGGAAGACAACAAAATTAGCTAAAAAAAAACCTGACAGCACCTTTGTGATGGGTGAGGGATTGCATGGGTGAGGGATTGTAAATGGCGAGATGAGCCCAGTCTATTAAGGAGTTCACCAGTTTTTTTCCGTATGTAGTAGAACCAGGGTAATTGCGAAATCTATGTTCTTAAATGAACACTGACTTAGGCTTGCCATTTAAATCAGGAAACTGAAAATGCCAACACTTCCCATGTTTGCCCTTTGATCTGAATCTGAAGTGGTTTTCGGGGAAGGGCAATTTTCTGGGGTTGGTTTGGAAAAGTGGACAGGCGGCCCAGCTGGTGAGGCTCAGTGGTTGAGCTTCGACCGACAAACCGGGAGGTCAAGGTTCAATTCCTGGTCAGGGCACATGCCCAGGTTGCAGCTTGCAGGAGCAGCACGGGGCATGCAGGAGGCAGCCAATCAATGATTCTCTCGCATCTCTGATGTTTCTCTCTCTCTCCTTCTCCTTTTCTCTCTGAAATCAATAATATATTATATTTTAAGTGGACAGGGAAGTCATCCTAAAAATGCTATCTTCGTGGCCTGGTGGTGAGCATGACATGCTTCTGTCCCCGAATCCTGCATCCGCACAGCAAGAGCCCAGGAGTTGAAGAAAAAGAGCCATCAATTCTGGAAGTTAGAACATGGTTTTACATAATAGAATCAGAGGCTTCTTTTCAAACTGGAAGGTACCTCAGACATTATCTAAACCAGACATGCAAATTAGCACTGGCCTGGAGGCCCGAAGCATGAGAGAAATCATATGTGGCCATATAAGAATTTTAATAGAAATTGAAAGTATGACTCATGGCATGAAAACCTCCTTTCTCTAAACTCCTCCAGGATATTGGGCAGGACTCACGATTCTTTTACAGGCAGGCCAAGCCCCGTTTACGCTCAAAGTTTCTTCCAAATGATACCAAGAGCAATTTTCATCTCCTTGGAAGAGTCGTACCTAAATGGTATCAAGCATAAGGCTGTTTGTGGTTTTATTAAAGGCTCCAAAGATTTTCATGGGAAAGGATTCCATAACTTCTCTTCCATCCATTCCAAACAGGGAACAGCTCCTTGCAATAGAGAGAATGCTGAATTGGGGTTCAGAATGCTGGATTGGGGTTCAGAATTCCTTGCTTTGCCTCACATCTCTGTCAGCTGTGTGAACTTAGGTGAGTAGCTAATTCAGTGGTTCTCAACCTGTGGGTCTCCACCCCTTTGGGGGTCGAATGACCCTTCCACAGAGGTCGCCTAAGACCATCCTGCATATCAGATATTTACATTACTATTCACAACAGTAGCAACATTACAGTTATGAAGTAGCAACGAAAATAATTTTATGGTTGGGTCACAACATGAGGAACTGTAATGAAAGGGCCAGAAGGTTGAGAACCACTGGGCTAATGCCTCTAAGTCTCAGTTAACCTATCAGTAAAAGGGAGATACTCAGGGGAAAATAACTCCTCTAAAATTTAAGAGCCTGGAAAAGCAAATGGCCTGTTTAATCCTCGCAGGGTTACGTGGAGAATAAATGAGCTCACACAAGAGAAAATGCTTCAAATACTCCAAAATGTCCTATAGAATTATAGCTGCTATTCTTTCCCAGAGTTTAATTCATTGGAGATGAGAAGGTAATCTTTCTTGTGTCAACCAAAGCTAATTTCCTATCGTTCTTTCTTTAGGAAAGCAGAAGGATTGAGTAAATGTTAAATTAAATTGTCAAAGACTACATTTTCTTTGCCCAATGAATCCATTACTGTCAGTAGTACTTACTAAATTAGCTACAGGGCTGGGAAAAGGGCATAGAAAAAAAGTCACAGTTAAAGACTTGAAGGTACTGGTGTAGTAATTAGGTTCATGGATATCTTGTGTGGGGGAGGGTTCCGTGAAGCGATTATAGTGTCTGGGAGTAAGAAAATCTATCTTGAAGAGGCTGGAACTTGAACTGGGCCCTGAAGCATGTGTTGGATGTTGATAAAGTAATAACCTCATTTAATGAACCACTTTCTCCTTCGAGTGTGCCTGACACAAGAACTTGAACTTCTTCACATGTTAAACTTTTTATTGACCTTCAGCTTACAGATCTCTGAGACTCACGAGGAAAAGCTGATGTATGTCCTGGTTAGTGTTTCTAGCCATAGTGCTTCCTCCTCGAAGACTATCTTCTCCCAAAAGAAATGAATTCTTTTTTATGTTAGCTATGGCTTCTCTAAAGAGAGGCAGTTGAGTCCTAGCTGGTTTGGGTCAGTGGATTGAGCATAGGCCTGTGGACTGAAGGGTCCCGGGGTTTGATTGCAGTTCATGTTGTGGGCTCGAACCCCAGTAGGTGGCGTGCAGGAGGCAGCTGATCGATGATTATCTCTCATCATTGATGCTTCTATCTCTCTCTCCCCTTCCCTTCCTCTCTGAAATCAATAAAAATATATTTTAAAAAAGAGAGAAGTTGTTACACCTATAAAAAGAACTTGGGGAAAGGTGTTATGTTAAAACTAGAGGCCCAATGCATAAAATTTCTGCAAGAGTAGGCCTTCCTTCTCCTGGCTGCCTGAGCCCGAAACCCAGGCTTTCCTTGCAGCCCCAGTTTCGTCCAGAAGGTCTTCCGGAAGGATGTCTGTTCTAATTAGCATATTATGCTTTTATTAATATAGACAGCTGATGATGCTACCTCTGTCTGGACTTTTCACTAGAACATACCCCACACCCCCACACCACTGTCTGGCAGGAGAGAAGCTCCCCTCTCTTTCTCAGGGAGAGAGATAGACAGATGGAAGGATTGATAGAATTTGCTTTATGAGCATGAGACTAAACAATCTTTAAAAACTGTCGAGCTACTACTGCCCTCAAAGAACCTCCCTGTAGAATTTCTAAACCAGTGCATGTAGCAGAACAAATGCCTTTGAAGTACTCTGTGTTGAGGTGGGCCATCTGGAGCATTTGTAGACCCAGCCTTTTATATTTCCAAAGTACTTTGGGGCCCCACTCCTCAAAAAAGCCAACAGGGGTCACCTCTAGTTTCTATTACAAACCAAGACCACATGGTAGTGGAAATGGAGTTACAGCAACAGAAGGCAATTTCATTCTGAGTCTTCGTTTTGCTATCTGGAATGGGATAAAAAAAATGTGAGTCAAAGTGAAAGTTGGTAGAGATAGGAGGCCTAAAATAGTAGCAGTTAAGAATCTGGAGATGAATTGGAAATGCAAAAACCCCAGTGGCCCATTCAGTAAGTGTGAAATGCCACTGAGAGGTGATGGAGCTCCAGCCCACTGAGCACTCAAGGTCACAGTCACCTCATGGTTACAGTCATGAGAGGCCCCTCCCTGGCAGTGCTGGGAGAGGCTGTAGTCTGGCTGAGTCTAACTGGAAGGGTGCTCTGGGGGTCAAGTTGCTCCCAAGTACCTTTCCCACAGCCTATCATGCTCCTGATTTCTCCAGGGAGCATCTAAGAACAGCTTTCATGAACATAAAGACCAAAGACATACCCAAGGAGGGCAGGAAAGTCAACGTTGGAACCTCTACGCATCCGGGACCAGGATCAGGGCCCTGGGAACCTTTTAGCAGAGGGAGAAGAAAGACCCACACTATAGTGGCAGAAAGGGATTGCTTTTCTGTTAACTGTTCCAATAAAGCCCTGGGTGGAGTAAGGTGCTCAGCTCCATCTTCTTCCTGAGCTCCTTCACCTGCCAAGGGTGCATACAAATGAGAAGGCGGAGTGGGATGGGGCGGCTGGAGCATCCTGGCAGTTGTCTTTAACATGGTCCCAGGTGTTCTGATACCTTTCTTTCTCTTCCTTGAGAGTCATGGGTCAATGAAGCTTATAGAGGCCAGGGATTGTCTACCTGATGTAATTTGAGGAACACTTCACAACTAGATTTATTAGACTAATACCCATCTCCCCCTCGTTTTAAAAAATTAAGTTTATTGCAATCTTATTACTCGATATATCAATTCCTTTTCTAAATCTCTTTTTTTCTTTATTATTTAAAATGTGATATTAAATACACAAGAAAGAATAATGTTATGCGAATTAGAAGGCATCATAGTAAAAATAACATCTGTGAAAACACCTAATATGCTTTGGGAGATGCAAGACCAGAGTAGACTGAGTCAGGTCCCTGGTTTTTGGGGACCGTAGCAGGGATGCATTAGTTAAATCATGTCTAGTAACAACTAGATGATGTCAGCTTCCTGCAAGAAATGGCTTTTCCTTGGGGTGGTGAAGGGAACAGGAAGAGGCAACGGCAGAGCCCTGCCCCTGCCTGGCTGGGGAGGGGCTGCAGTAAGATTCCATTCTGCTTCCCATTTGCTTTGTGACTTGGGCTTAACCTATTTGTGCCTCAGTTTTCACATGTGTAAAGTAGGGATATTAATAGAACCAACTAAATGAGGTTGTTATGAAGTGTAAATGTGAAGAGAAAACTTCTTGTCACATAGTAAGCACTTCAGAAATGTTAGCTGCTATTGTGGTGGGGAGGGCGAGAAGAAAGGTAAGGAAAGAAGGGTAAAACAAGCAGAAGTTAAATTTCCCCATAAGATCACTTTTTTCTTGGCTTAGTTCTTTCACTGGCCTCTTTCATATTGGTACCCGAGCAGGGGGACCCAGATCTGAAGGGCCTCCAAGGGGAGTTTAAGCTGATAAAAAAAGAGTGGGTCCATGGACGTGGCCAGTGTGGCTCAGTTGGCTGGAGCGTCATCCCATGTACCGAAGGGTTTTGCGTTCAATTCCAGGTCAGAGCACGTGCCCAGGTTTCAGGTTCTGTCCTCAGTCACAGCACTTGCGGGAAGCAACCACTTGATGTTTCTCTCTCTCTCCCTCTCTCTTCCTCACTCTCTACAATCAATACACATATCCCTCGGGGGAGGATTAAAAAAAAAAAAAAAGGGCCTAAAGGTGAAGTGGAACTCCCATCTTATAACTGAAGTCTGCTCTCGGCGAACTTCTCCCCTGCTCAGGGATGGGACTGATCAGAGGAATCTCCTGGGAATTTAGGGCAAGATAGAGGAAGAGGCAAGTACCATCTGCAGTGGACAAAACCAACACATCATTCCCATATTTAGAAACGTCACTCTTGGGAAGCGGTTCCAAGCATTTTGCCTAAATTTTCCTCCATCCGTCCAATGGCCTTGTTTGGTTCCCATCTCCAAGAGGCTTGATGTCTTGGTAGACAAAAGACCATTATAATGGGATCTGTTGAATGCTAAACGGCAAAGCAGGAAGTCCAAGCAAAGTACGTGGGGAAGGGGTGGCCGAGCCCCTGCTGAGGTAGGTCATCTGGGCCTTCACAGGCAGTGTGGCTGCCTAGCCTACAGACGAGGTGGGAGTGAGACTGGGAGGAGGCAGACAGAGGCCGGGAGACAGTCTATGTCAAAGACAGGAATGGTTCACAATTGAAGGGTGAATTGCTTTGGTCAGATCCTACATGGGCAACTGTCCCGTTGGACACAGCGGTCAGGTCTCTGGCCCGGAAGCGATCAGGACTGTTCTGTGCCTCTGGGGGCCCTGCCTAGCTGAAGCTGGGGGCCTCCAAACACACACGACGGAAAGCTTGGCTTTGCCTCACCATCCCTCACTCCGTGGTGGCCAAGTCACCCCGTCTGAGTCACTGGAGGAGGCAGGAGGGAGAAGGGCCCCACTTTGAATGCTGGGGGGGTCACCTCTGAATTCTCTCTCGCAGGGACATGTCTGGGGGATACACTTTAAAAGAATGAATTAAACCTAGAAGCTGAGGGCAATGATCATTAGAAGACTTTTGTGTATATATTTTGTAAAAGATCCTCAAAGGCATAAAACCTGCACCATGTGAGTTATTCTTGAGATGGAATTCCCTTATTTCCAATCAGGGAATCCACCCCGTCACTGGCCCCGAAGACAAGAAGACATGGCTCCACTTGTCCCAGGAAACGGGCGAAGGGTCGGCCATAATGGGGAGAAAGAAAGCGTGTCCTGGTCGCCGCGCAACCCACACACGTGTGATAACAGCACACGCAGCACACCCACCGAAAAAAATAGCGGTTCTGTTCCTCAGAGAAAGGAAGGAGAATGGTTACTTAGAAAGTGTCCCAGACAAGCTGTCAGATTGAATTCGGAGGCTGGAGTCTGACTCCGGGACAGGCCTGGCTGGCGGAGGTCCCTGGGGACTGGGGTTTCCTGCCTGCTTCACTTACAGACAAGGATTCTTTGTTTCCAGCTCTCTCTCTCTCTCTCTCTCTCTCTCTCTCTCTCTCTCTCTCTCTCCCCCTCCCTCTCTCCCTCCCTCCCTCCCTCCCCCCTCTTTCTCTCTCTCTATCTCTCTCTCTGGTGAAAAAAAAAAAAAAGCACACACAAAAGCATGCTGCTCTCCAAAAAGGGTCAGATCGAAAGCAGACAAAACATTAACTTCGGAATTTCAAAGGAAAACAATTTTTTTAAAAAACCAAGAGAGCAAGCTACTGTCTATTCTGTAATAATAAATCTTGCCTTTGGACCGCAGAAGCAGTATGTGCAACGCGCACGGGCGCGCACACACACTCTCGCACACGCACACACACACACACACAGCCAGCAATCATCCCCACTTCTGCTGAAAATGGATTAGAGGTATTTCATCAGAAAGGAAAAACATATCATGACAAAGTTCTTAACAGCCCTCCCGTGAGTCTTCCATAGCCTTGGGTCAAAGTGCTTACACAGTGAACATAAGCCGGGCCGGGGAGCCATACGACCTGCTGTATGAGAGATGCTATTTACTCCCCCAAAATAACAGGGCATTACCTCACAGCGTTACAGGCCTTTTCCACCGGCACACGTGTTCCAGACCACCCCCCACACACTACCCCGGCCAGGGAGACAGGGCAGCCCGTGCCCACGCTCAACACCCGAACACACGCTCCCACACCCTCCACTCAGGGGGCCACGCCCCTAATTCTAGGCCTGGCAACACCGCGTCCTCTTTCGCTGCACGATACATACGGGGAGGGTGCCAGCTTTAGGCATAAATAGTCTGCACTCATCCATGTTCTCCCATTAAAACCAAAGTTCTTGGGGTGTCGTTCCAATTATTGGAAATTTCAAAGATGTAGAAGAGCAGAGAGGAGCCCAGCTGGTGTGGCTCAGTGGTTGAGCCTTGACCTCTGAACCAGGAGGTCACGGTTTGATTCCCGATCAGGGGCACGTGCCCGGAGTGCGGGTTTGGCCACCAGTGGGGAGCATGCAGGAGGCGGCCGATCAATGATTCTCTCTCATCGCTGATGTTTCTATCTCTCCCTCTCTCCCTTCGTCTCTGAATAATCGATAAAATTACATTTTTAAAAAGGAAAGAAAAGCAAAGCAGAGTGGAAACTACTGAACCCCACGGCCCCTTCATCCTGCCAATCATATTTCAGCCCTGCTCCTGCCCCCTTTTCCTCCCCCTTCCCCTCCCGCCTCCCACCCTGGTGGTTCTGGAGCAGATCCCTGGCTCTGCCCCTTTGCTGAGCTTCCTGTCTCACAGGGACACAAGCCCACTTTCAGTTTTGTGTGCTCATGTCACCCGGAGGCCCTGGTGCCCCCACAGGGCACACTCCTACACACCCCCAGGCACTCCCCTGGTCCCTTCCCCCAAACCCAGCGTGAACACACAGGGCTGCCCCATCTGCGAGGCTCAATGGTTGAGCACAGACCTATGAACCTAGATATCAGGGCGCATGCCCAAGTTGCAGGCTCGATCCCCAGTAGGGGGTGTGCAGAAGACAACTGATCCATGACTCTCTTTTATCATTGATGCTTCTCTCCCTCTCTCTCTCTCTCTCTCTCTCTCTCTCTCTCTCTATATATATATATATATATATATATATATATATATATATCCCTTCCTCTCTGAAATCAATAAAAATATATTAAAACACACACACACACACACACACGGCTCCTGCACCACAACCCCCACACATGCAGGACAGACCCAGGCACACTGGCTGGTGTCTCTTTTGTCTACCATCGTCCCTTCTTTCAATACCCATTCCCAGCACAACCCTGCTGCACATGGTATTTCTAGAGGCCTCCCATCAGCCTCTACAATGCAATCAGAAAGGACAGCCCAGAGAGGGTGTAGCACAGTCTATATCACCCGTACTCTAATGCATAGTATTAATAACTTATTGAACCATTTGTGACTCTGACCTTGAGCCCCCTGAGGGTAGGTGCTGGCTATGCACCCTACTTCTTGGGCTGGGCCTAGTGTCCCCTACACGTGGGTTCTTCATATATGAAGAGATGAATGGATGGAGTGGAGAAGGGCGGGGATCACAGACTAAGTCCATTCCTGACTACTGCGCTGAGTGACTTAAAACTCTGCCCCCTGCTGTTTGTGTACCGTGTGGCCTTGGCTGGACATGCAACCGAAATCTGAGATGAACACCCGCCTTCGGTAAATGGAGAGCATTCATTAAAGAATGTTCCAGGTGCTGTCGGATGCTGGGATTAAATCCACTGAGAGGTGAGAGGCAGCCTGGAGGGAGGAAGGGACACCAGAGACCTCTATTTGCACCCGCTCTGCCCCAGGACCTGGGGGACTTCAGATGAACCCTGTCCACAGTCTGTGTCCCATTGCTTTGTGGACAGAATGGGATCATGGTCACGCTGGTCTGGCCGTCCCATGGGGATGGTGGGAGGCAGACGAGATCCTGGACAGGGAGGAGCTGCAAAGGGGGTGGGGAGTGGCTGCTGTGTGCATAGGCCCTGCACCCTGGAAACCTCCCCAGGAGACTAAGGGCTCTCGAGAGCATGGGCGTGGGGCCTGTTAGGCATTTTGCAGTAAAGGACGCAGAAAGGAGCGTTTCCTGCCCCCTTTCCCTCATGTGGCCTGCCAGCACCCAGCCGTTTTCTCCATCAGCCTCGGCCCTGCTGGTGATGGGGCTCCGAGGTGGAAGGTGTGCCCCACGGAGAAGCGGTGCTGCACTCGGCACAGGTCCTGACCCGCTTCCCGGGCTGTGGCTGGACGCTCAGGCCCCATGGGCCATGGTGGGTTTGTGCGTTCCAAGGGCTCATAAACAGGGAGCTTAGTCTCCTCCGCCTTTTGGGGCGTCAGAGGCATTTAAGCAGGTCCAGCTGGACCCCGAGGAAAGGAGGGTTGTTCAGGCAAAGGAGAGATGGGCTGGCTCTCATAGGCTGTGTGTCCAGCTGAGGACACGAGAGTCAGTGGTCCTGCCTGCAGGGCATACATGTCCTTGGAAAGACCGCTGAGCTTCTAGAACCCGTGTCCTCCCTGTAAATTCAAGTTACCACCTATGTATTCAGGGAAGAGGGGGTTGTTGTTTTTTTTATTGATTTCAGAGAGTAGAGTAGAGGAGAGAGAGATAGAAACATCAATGATAAGAGAAAATAATTGATCAGATGCCTCCCGCACACACCCCACACTGGGGATTGAGTCCGCAACCTGGGCATGTGCCCTGACCGGGAATGAACCATGACCTCCTGGTTCATAGGTCGACGCTCAACCACTGAGCCACACCGGCTGGGCCCATCTATCTACTCTTTAGATTCATACGATGAAGGCATATAAGGAAGAAACTCCTGAGATAGGAATGATGCACTAAGGTGAAGCTGTCCAATCAGTGATGATTATAACATCATCAACAACAAAGCGTGACCAGGTGGTCCTTCCACTCAGCCTGCACCTGCATTCGTACACCCATTGGCCCTGCTCTTCCTGCTTTAGGTGGATTTGGGCCACGAAAGGTCAAGATCAGCTGCCCAGAGTGCAGCCCTGAGACGGTCTTGCTTTCCTCTTTCTGGCGTGTGTCTGCACTCTATGGCAGGGCTTGTCGATTTGGGCCACAAGCTACAGAGTAACCCAGGAGCTTTAAGAAAAGTTTCCACGCCCACACGTCCCTCCTCGAGATTCTGAATTCACTGGCCATATTTGGGATCTGAGCATCAGTATTCTAAAAAAAAATTTTTTTTAATTTCTGCATTTTTTTGTTGTAAAACATACAAAGAATTTACCATCTCGGCCGTGTTTCAGTCTGTTTCCGCGGCATTCGGTGCATTCACGCTGTGGAAGGCTAACCATCAGGACGTCTCATCTCTCCACACTGAAACTCTCGTCCCATTAAACAAGAACTTGCCATTCCTCCTCCCCCCCCCCGCCCCCCCGGCCTGGGAGCCACCATTCTACTTTCTGTTTGCCTGGCCGACGTACCTCATAGGAGCGGAGTTGTGCAATATTGGTCCTACAGCATCAGTATATTTTAAAAAGCTCACCAGCTGGTTCTGTGTGTAGTGAGGACTAGGGGGTAGTGCCAAGGCGGGTGCATACAAATTCATCTTTGGGGCGAGAGGACAGAATAGGGATGCAGATGGGGGTGATAGTGGAAAACTGCAGGGACAGAGAAAAATAATGGAGGAATTAAAATCTCCACACTTAGGCCAAGGTCTTGTTTCTGTGGAAAGTCAGTCAGAGGGGAAAGGCAGGCTGTCTGTCGGGGAGACCACGTGCAGCAAGGGATGTTGCATCCCACAACCTGGGTTTGAGTCCTTGCTCTGCTGTTGAGTCTCCGGGCGCCCTTCAGCGAGCAATTTAACATGGGCTGGCCTCGCTTTTTCCAGCTGCAAAATGGGGAGAACCATGTCTACCTCCCAGGGATGCTGCCGGGCTGGAGAGCAGAGGCACAGCCCATGAACATGTCTGAAGCATCACGAATTCTACACAGATAACAGTGGCGGCTGCTCTTGCAAACGGGCAACGGATGCTTCCATTCTGTATGTCTCAAGTCCATGAGCCCGGGGAACAAACGGTGGAAAGAACAACTGTGCCAGCTGGCTCCCCTCTATGACCAGAGACTATTTCATAAAAGGGGCTTCAAGGCCGCTATCAATTAAATGTGAAAAACTAGTCTTACTCCGGGGCCACAAATGACCTTTAGAGCGTGCCATCATTTCCAAGAGACAGGGCAGGGGTGACTGGGCCACGTGTAAGTCAAAAGGCAGTCCAGCTTGATAAGAGCATTGAAGAAGCATTAACAGACATCGCCTCCTTAACTTCTTCCTTTGTGCCCGGTGCCAGCACCTGCCCTGTGTGAAGTGCTCGGGTGCAAACACACACACACATGCGCGCACACACACACACACACACGCGGGCGCACACACACAGCTGGTGCTTCAGAGGGACTCGAGGTTTGTTTGGGGGCTCTGTGTGTGTGTCTTCATTTGAACGCGATGGAGCCAGGACTGCAGTGCATGTTCTCTTTATCTTCCCATTTAATATTTTAAGAAATAAAGGTAGGGATTAGAGAAAAAGCAGAAGAGAGGAGAGAGGAGGTGTGGAGGGGATTGAATTGGAGGAGGATGGCTAGAGAGGCCTGATTAGCTTTGTCTTGCTAATGCACTTTGTTTTGTGGCTGTTGGCCGCTCAGACAGATTCAGACCACCTCACAAGGGGGAGGCACCACGGCAGCAAGACAGCTCAAGTGGGAAGCCTTGCTGGGGACAAAAGACGCACCTGCAAAGCGCAGCCCTCATCGTCTCGGGAGGCCGGGGCCAATGCTGGGATGGGAGATAAGTGCCCCGCAGCACCTGAATGAGATCTGGCAGCACAGCGTGCATCTGCCAGGATGCTGCTGCTAATGCATGGCAGGAGAGGGTTGTTGCCCAGCTCGAGTGAGTGGCTCCTGCGATGCCTGAATGAGCCCCATGGCCATACAGATGCACTCCCTGCACACAAAAGGGCCAGGAACGCAACTCGCAGGTAGGGGGGAGGGCTGAAAGCTAGGACCCCTGGGGGGAGCAATGTGTTGGTTATTAATACAGTACCACTCAGACAAACGGGCTTCTAAACCAAAATCTGCAGTTAAACCCAGAGTCTCATGATAGCCTTAGCCTGTGGGGCTGGAGGAACTTTCAGGGTTCTCTGTATTCCCTTCCTCCCTCCATTCCTCGTGCTCTCCCCACTCCCTTCCTCCCCTTCTTCCTTCTCCCTCCAGGCCTTCCTTCCTCTCTCTTTCTCTTCTTTTCCTTCCCTCCTTCCAAGAAGTGGGTCCCTATCTGCAAGTGAAAGGAAGTTCCGTGAATTGAAACAGATGGAACCAGAGTGGCTCTGAATGGAGGCAGAGCCCTCATCCTGTGGCCCCAAGTCATGCCTAAGGGGCCACAGCTGTAGCGTCTGGGCTTGACCAGAACTGACTTAGTTCAGCCCCTTCACTTGACGGGAAACTAAGTCTCAGGGGATGAAGGGATTTCCCCAAAGTAAGACAAAAGTGCCCCGACCTCCAAGCCAGGGTGTCACTCTAATATGTTTTCTCTCCTTTTTTTTTAAAAAAAATGTTTTTATTGATTTTTTTTTAGAGAGGGAGGAAGGGAGAGGGAGAGTAGACAGAAACATTGGGGATAGAGAAACACAGATCGGCTGCCTCCTGCACTGCCTTTACCAGGGATCGAGCCCACAAGCCGGGCTTCTGCCCTGACCAGGAATCGAACCAGCGATCTCCAAGGTGTATGGGACGATAGAACCAAGCCAGCTGGGCTACATTTCCTCTCTTATCGAGATTATCAATGTGGTATTAAATAGGCCATCAAGTAAAATGGGGCTTGGGCTATGGAATGAGACTATGTAATTTAGTTTGCATGGCAAAAGTAAATAAATCTGATTTGGAAAGGAGAACAGTAGTGTAAATAGGACCGACCCAGGCTGGGGTAGGGCAGAAGGAAGCAAATGAAAGCCACAGAAGTTTACAATCAGGTTCATCATGCTGTGCATTTTCTCCACTAAATTTCTGTCATCGTTTGATTATAAATTATTAATGTTTGATCACAACGTCCTCTGTGATCAAAAGTATGGGCTTGGCCAAGACACCCTGGCTGTTTCGGTCTCTGCCTTCCTCCATAACCCGTGAGGATTTTGAGTCAAATGGTCTCAAAGTTTCTTCCATTAAAATGACATTATGTTTCTCTGGAATATGATCCCGTGCTACTTTAAACGCAACCAACACTAAACACTTCTGCTTTCATTCTATATAATGGCAGGTGTGCGCTAAAGGAGAAGCAGTGAAGGCAAGAGCAAGGTAGAGAGAGTGTCTGCCATACTCCTATTCATGCTTCAAGTCCCCACACAAATGTCCCCTCCTCCAAGGAATTTTTATTTTGCCTTGGGTGGATTTTTCTCGTTCACATTTTGTTTTCTCCCTCAGATCATTCCATTCACTTGTTTACATGCCTAGAATCTAACACAGCATCTGGATCAATAAATCTTTACAATATTGTTTCAGAAATAAAGACGCTGAGAAACGCTGTTGTAATCTCTGCTAAAATTGTCACTGGCAAACATTGTTTGCTGAGTCTGTTTTCTTTCTCCCTTAACCAAACCAAACCAAACCAAACCAAAACAGCTAGACTAAATCCTCAAATCACCACTTTGGAATTGCTAAAATTTGTTCTAAAAACTTTGAAATGTAGCATTGCAAGAATCCCTACAACCTTTATTTCATTAATTTCAACAGGGAAAACCCAATTTCCAGCTTGGAAAGCCGGCGATATCCCTTGCATTCTATGACCACACTTTTTCTTTTGTGGAGTCACAACTTCAAATCATATCTTCATATTATTACACATTTTAAAACCTTGTGGTACTTCCCCCCCCCCCCCCCCCCCCCAACGAGTGGCACAAGCAGGACAAGCTTTGGCGTCGTGTCTCCTGTGCTGGAGAAAGCTGTGTGGACTCAGAGCCGGTGCACAGGCCGGAGACCCCCATCCATCTCAGCAGCACGGGACCGAGCCCCGCCTCTACCGAGGAAAATTCTAGGCCCACAAGGGCACACTCACCTTCTTTGACACTCAGCCGTGGGGACTGGTCTGTGTGGGAGGGGGTGCTATAGGCCAACAGTGAATCTGTAAGGCAAAAAGCAAAGGCAGGTTAGAACCAAGACTCTGTCCAGCGATAAAGAGTAGGAGGTGACATGAACAGGGAGTGGGAGGGGCAGAGACAGGGGGACAGGACAGGGGACCGATGAGTCCTTGAGAGAAAGGAAAAGTCACGGTGATCCATTCTGGGGACTGCCATAGCTTCCTGAGTTAGGGTCCGAGGGGGTTAGGACAGAACGCTTGCCGGTGGGACACCCCCACACCCTCCCAGCAGCCTTCATGCTTCAGAGCTCCTCCGGGCCACGCCACGTCACGGCAGGAACACGGGACAGGGAGCCGGAACACCAGGGCCTGTCCCGGTTCGGCCCCTCACACCCCGTAAGCAGCTTTATAGGTCTAGACCGTGATTTCTCATCAGCAAAATGACAGGGCTGAACGGCAGCCGGGGCTGGCACGCTTAGAGGCCGGCGGAGAGTTCAGGCTCCGCAGGCCTGAGGCACAGTCGCAGCCGCACATTCTTCTTTGTTTTTTTGTTTTGTTTTGTCCACGGGCCAGAGTTGGCCAGTGCTGGCCGGCAGCTCGGGCCTTCCAGGCCCTGGAGGAGAGGTCAGCTGCTCCGATGGCCCCTGGGTTTCTGTGCAGGTCCCTTTGCTGGTGGGCCAGGCCCTCAGATGCTCAGTCCCTGCGCTGGAGGTGGTGGGGGGGGGGATGGGGAGGGGATGGGGTGACCATTCTCCCAATAGTAACTTTGCCAACTAAACGCCAGGCATAATCCCTTGGGTTTTCTGTCATCCCTGAGGGCTGGCATACAATCTTTTAAAATGAAACTTTAATGGGTACCTAGTCTGTATCGGGCACTACTGCAGGCATTTTAAAGGCATGATAACCTTTGCCCTGGTTGGATGGTTCCGTTGGTTGGAATGTCATCCCATACAATGAAAAGGTTGTGGGTTCGATTCTTTTCAGGGCATGTACCTAGGTTATGAGTTCAGTTCCTGGTCAGGGCTCATATGGGAAGCAACCAATGGATGTTCCTCTCACGTCAATGTTTCCCTCTCTCTCCCATCCTCTCTCTCTCTCCCAAATCAATAAGCATGACCTCAGGTAAGGATAAAAAAAATAAAGGCATGATAGTTTTTGTTGTTGTCCCTTCTTCCCTAAAACTGGTTTTGTTCCTTAGATTCAAGCACATTCATGAGTTTTATTTTGTAAAATGTCAGCTCCCCCCCGCCCCCACCCCCACCCCCACCCCAAATCTCCTTGAGATTCTCCTGGGGAAACTACGGCGCTCCCTAGACGGGGCTGGAATCTGCTTTCACGGGGGCCATGAGAGCTCGACATAGGCGCTGGAGGCAGAACAAGTCTTTCACCACAGCCCTCCCTCCTCCCAGGGCCCAGTGGCCTGGCTCGTGTGCCAGGGCTCCGGGCAGGGACCAGGCTGGCAGACACTCCTATTTTTAGTCCTCAGCCAGGGCAGGGAGGCAGAGTAGAGCTGCTGCCTCACCCAGCTGTGGGCGTTCGGTTGTGTGCCGCCCAGAAAATGTGTGCCCTTCCCAGCCAGACGCCAAGGGAGAGAGTTTTTGAAAAATCATCCATCTGCCTAGAACCTCTGACTCCTGGCCTGGGCGGCTTTTTTCTGGCTCTGAAATCCTTTCAGACAAGAAAGAGGAGGGTGGAGGTGGGATTGAGCCTGCTCAGTGACCCAGTGTGGCCACATGGTCACCGGCTTAGAAAGGAGACGGTCATACACACACACACACACACACACACAACGTCCAAGAACCAGGTGCCTTGGGTTATTCCATTCTCAAAAATATTAGGGGCCAAGTGAGGCTGGGGCAACCTCATCTTAAGATAGTCGTTATGCAAATCAGACTTTAAAATTAGAGCCCCCTCCCCCACGCCCTCGTCGGTTTGGCTCAGTAGACAGAGTGTCAGCCTACGGACTGAAGGGTCCCAGATTCGATTCTGGCCAAGGCACATGCCCAGGTCATGGGCTCCACCCCCTCTCTGAAGTCAATAAAAATATCTCTATATATAGAAGCCTAAGCGACCTTTACGACCAGCTGACCAGCCAACTGACTGGTAGCTATGACACACACTGACCACCAGGAGGCAGATGCTCATTAGGGCATGTACCCAGGTTATGGGTTCAGTGCACTCCCATAGCCAACCTCCTGTGGCAGGCCAACCTCCCATGGTACCGCCCCCTGGCCAGCCGGCCCCGATAGACCCTGATCGCCAGCCAGGCAGAGGGACCCCACCCGTGCACAAATTCGTGCACCGGGCCTCTAGTATTTTACTAAAGTAAATTAGAGCCCCTCTTACCACTTAGTAGCCTTGTGATCCATTGGTGTAGCTCATCTCTCGAAGCCATGGGCTCCTCATTTATAAAATGGACTAATGATAACACCTAGTGCAGCCTTGTAAAGACTGAATAAGATGACCCATATAAATTGCTCCGAAAGTCTTTGGCTCATAATAAGTGTTCAGTCAATGCTAACTATCATCATTGCTACTCATGTGTCCCTTTTCCCACAGACACCACGATTACATACAATAAAGCCGTTATAAAAGGCTGCGGAGCACGATCCTGTCCTCTGGAATCAGAGTTACGAATGGGTTCTCCTGCAAGAAGGAATAATCTCCCCACAGGACCAAACGTTCCAGGGGAATCAGAAAACGTCTCAGGAGTGAGACCAAGAATGTCTGCCTCTCTGTCCCCGACATTGCCCCCCCCCCCCCCCCCCCCCCCCCCCGCCCCACCAGGCTGAAACCTCACGGCTGGAGCAAATAAAGAAAAATGATGGTCTCGGAGGAGCAAGCTGCCTGAGTCATTAGTGCAGATTTGGCTAAGAGCACGAAGCTTAGATAAGCCGCATTTATTAAATTCCCCCCCGGGGTGAAAGTCCTGGTTTGGGCACACGTGAATTCCACAGGAAACTCCCAGAAAACCAAGAGAAAGAAAGCGTCCTTTGACCTCCGTGCAAAGCTCGCATGAAACACATCTTTCATGGTGACCTAGGGAAAGGGTTTTGCCCTCAAGACTGTTCTTGGGTCAAGTTTCACTCCTAGAAGGAGAGGCTTCATTCCCAGGAGCAGGGCCGCTTTCAGGCATCTGCACCCACCCCAGGGACCAGCATCCCCGTCCCTTCTCCATCCTTATTCTCTCCTCCAACAGGGAGGGTGGCACAGCATACTCTTGTGCTAAGGGAACTCGATCTGATGGGAGCCTCCTGCTCTGTGACTTTGGGTTTCTTCCTCCTGTGTTGAGGCTCCTTCTGCATGAGGCTAATGTCCACTGAGCTCCCTCCCCATCTTTCCTGATGCCCCCTCCTCAGAGTAAACGGGCTGAGATGAGGAGGAAGGCAGCCAACTTATCCAACGCTCATTGTGGCAGGCGCTCCCTCTCTGTTCTCTCACTTAACCCTTACACGAGCTGCATGAAACCGGTATCACGTGATTCCCCTTTCACCGCGGAGGAAACTGACATTCAGAGAAGTCAAGTAACTTGGCCAGGATCACGCAGTCAGAAAGCCCAGAAGGCGGGAACCCCACTCCGGTCCAGCAGACCCTGCAGGCTGAATTGAAGAAACACATCACTCACTAACGGTGTTGGAAGTCAGCACAGTGCTAACCTTTGGGGAGAATGGGGTGATGATGGGAGAGAGGGCACAGGGGGGGCTTCTAGTCTATTCTTCGCCCAGGGGGCATTTAAGCGAGCGTGTGGATCCACTCTGCGATAATCCCTTGAAGGGCACGTTCATGAGCTCTGCACCCCTGCGTACATTTCACTTCAGTGACAACAACTGTCGGCGTGCTCCTTTGTCTTGTGTTCATGTGTGCACACAGGCGTGTGTGTCTATCTATTTAGTGGGGGCCCCGAGAAGCATGAAGTGGCTGCCGTTCAGAATGGAATGGCCTTCCCACTGTGAAAACAGAAGCACAAAATCAACGTCCACGTGGGATCCCTCCTGGAGACATTGGGGAAATGAGCAGAGTGGCGCCTTGCAGGTGTGGGGCAGAGCCCGCCAACGGGGCTTTCTCCGGCTCTGCACGGCCCCCACCCAATGGGCTCTTCATCGGGGACACCTGCAGCAGGAGCGACAACGGGGTCCCGGTGCCAAAGCCTTTGTCTGCTGCCTCACGCAGTCAGCCTATTGAATCCGAGTCACCCTTTTCTCTGCTCCGTGTCAATGGCTGGGGTGGGGAGGGCGGAGGACAGAGGGAAGGAGGGCCTGGCTGACGACGGAGTCCAGGGAAACCTGGCCTTTTGTTCTGCGGGGACCCTGTTCTCCTTTCCTAGTTGGACCCGGGCCTGCAAGGGATAATACTTCACCAGCCTAATGGCCCGGGCCCATCACCTTTGCCTGACTCTCTGAGCTGCTGGTGGGAATGCCACAAGACGCAAAATGTGTTTCCCATTAGGTTTAAATTAAAAATGAGAACCAAGACAGATACCCACGCTGCGGCCTCCTTGTCACACAACATATTTCATCTCTCGTTGCCGCTACCCTTGAAAAACACAGTTTCTTAGCCAGGCCTTAGTGGCTCAGTGGTTGAGCTTCGACCTATGAACCAGGAGGTCAGGGTTCGATTCCCAGTGGGGGCACATGCCTGAGTTGCGGGCTTGATCCCCTGTGTAGGGTGTGCAGGAGGCAGCCGATCAGTGATTCTCTCTCCTCATTGATGTTCCTATCCCTGTCCCCCTCTCCCTTCCTCTGAAATCAATAAAACTATATTTTAAAAAATAACAGTTACTTAGAACTTTTCACAGGCCAGACGCAGTTATACATATGGAAACCAGCTTTTTGTAAAATGAAGACAGACTTTCTTCTGCCCATGGTGCCTCACCCAGGACCTACTGGGCTCCCAGAAACCCCAAACTCCCCCCAGTGGCCCCACTTTTGAACTGCCAGCTGGGGACCACTCTCACTTCCTTTGAGGTCCCACCCAATCTCATTTCCCGCAGCCACGGCTGTAAATAAGGCCCATGCCGAGCGGGCTGTGCCCAGAGAGATACCGTGGGGCTGCCCATCGGGTCCTGAGTGGGCACCGCGGGGAGGAGAGAAGGACACGGTTCGTGTGGTGAAGGGTTTGGCTTAATCTGTCTCATTCCAGGAGGCCACAGGCAAGTTTTCGGAAAGCATTTATCTCTTGGGACAAATAAAAACAGAACAAGCTGTGGGGAAAGTGGTCTGGCTCTCTACATGGAAGGCCCAGTAGAGGGGGCTGATTCAAACACAGAGAAGGGAAGACGACGTGGTGCAGGTTAGCACGAGCTCCACGGGCCCATCTCCACACAGAGGGGACGCTGTGGGCCCGGCCTCACCCCGGGACTTAAGAGGCCTGGGCCTCAGCTACCAGCTGCTCTGCCTTTGAGCCAATTTCTGAACCTCAATTGCCACAGCTTTAAAATGGGGGCTATAAATAGTCCGAATGGTGTCCACAAGGGGGCGTCCTGTCCACGTACACCAGTGAATGACACCTGGGGAGGTGCACACCTGAGCCTCAGTGGCCCCAGAAGGTCCGGATTGATCCTAAATGCTCTGTGCATCCTCCCCAGCCCACCTTCCCCCTCCCCCTCAAGGGTGGGCAGTGTCATAACGGGACCAGGGTAGCCACTCTGTGGGCGATGACAGCCTACAAGCCCAGGCCTGAAGGAAAGGCACCTGCAGGCAGGCCGGATAACTGCGCGCGTGCTGGGCTATCAGACAGGGTGCGGAGGGGCTTGATGTTGCTATTTATTCTCCACCCTAGACAATTCATTTAACATCTGATGCTTTTGTTTATTTATTTTTAAATGTTTGTATTGATTTCTGAGAGGAAGGAAGAGGGAGAGATAGAAACATCAGTGATAAGAGAGAATCACTGACCGGCTGTCTCCTGCACGCCCCACACTGGGGATCGAGCCCGCAACCAGGGCAGGTGTCCTGACCAGGAATCGAACCCTGACCTCCCAGGTCATAGGTTGATGCTCAACCACTGAGCCGCCCTGACTGGGCTTTAGTGCTTACTTTCAAAGCTTCCCTCCCAGACAACCAGAATGACTACTCAAGTGCCTTTTAGAACGTGTAAATGTGACGCCATATCCTTTAAGTCTAAGGTTCCCCTTTGCTATGAAAGTCTGGGAAGGTCAGGCTGCGAGGAAGCACAGCTAGTTGGGAGCCTCTGGCACGCAGTTTAGGCCTGAGGTCTCCATGTCTCTGCTGCCTCCTTAGCCCACAGCACTGCCTCCTTCTGTACGGAGGCACTCGGCTATTTTCCTTCCACTTCTTGACCAAGTGCAGATGTTTGAACCCCATGTCCTCCTCAACAGAAGGACAGGGGACCCAGCACCAGGTACCAGCATCCCTTCCTCCTTGCCTCTGCCCAGGGGCCTGGCCTCTTCCCCCAAAGTGCCAACCTCCCTGTCTGAGCACTAAACATCCGCTGAAAGTCCGTCTGCAAAAACAATACAGTGTTTGAGGACACGCTAGTGGACACCAGGGGGTCCCCAGCCGTCCAGGCAGCAGATGGCCACCAGCCACGTGACCTCCTACTGCGGTGTAGCAGGTCAACCACCACCCGGGGCCACAGGGGCCCAGACACTAGAGCCTGAAGGTGAATGAAAACGAGGCATGAATCAAAGCTGCCTTCCAGGCCAGCAGACCACTGTAAGTCTAGGTGCCTCAAAAGGCCTGCAGACTATTGCTAGTCCTATGCTGGGTGAGCCTGTATGAGCCTTGATATGGGCATTTTAGTTTTGGCTTTCGCAGGCAGCTGTGGTTTGTCTATCAAGACACAGACCAACTTCCATGGAGCTGTTTCACTCCATGTGGTACCATATCTATGCTTCGTTTCATCTCCTCTCCACGCGGGAAATGTGTTCCACTAATAATCTCCTTTCTGGAAACTTCATTTTCTTGTTATGACTTTGGGGCATCTTCTTTCACATCCACACATATGCCTACAAAATAAAGAAGGAGCCCGGCCAGTGTGGCTCAGTGGTTGAGCGTCTAACCTATGAACCTGGAGGTCACGGTTCGATTCCTGATCAGGGCACACGCCCGGGTTGCGGGCTTGATCCCCAGTGTGGGGCGTGCAGGAGGCAGCTGATCAATGATACTCTCTCATCATTGAGGTTTCTGTCTCTCTGTCCCTCCCCCTTCCTCTCTGAAATCAATAAAAACATATTAAAAAATAAATAAAGAAGGAAAAAAAAGCCAACCACACTCTTCCTTGCCCTGCTACCCGTACCGCGCACCCCCCCCCCCCCAAATAGCACACTCTCTGGCTATTACTTCTTCGTCGCCTGCCCTCTCCTTCACTCTTGCTGTTATCTGCTCTCCGTCAGGGGCTAGCCTGCTCAGTGGCTGCCAATGGCCAGCTCACCACATTCCCGGCCCTTTCGGAGCAGATGTTGGCCTTACTTCAGGGCCTGTGGCTTGGGTCCCTCTGTGACAGGGAATCTGAGTGGGGATTTGCGTTGTTTCCGGACCAGCCAGAAAGTGGGGTCTGGGGATCACATGGCACGAATGGGCCTTTGTCCACACCAAGTCAGAATGGGCCTGGACATTTCCCCAGCAAGGGATCTGTCCTGGAGCCCAGAATCACTGGGCCCACGCTGCCTCGGTCCATCTCTTCTCCCAGATGAGTCCCGGCCTCCTGCCAACTGATGTGGGGAGAAGTAAGCGCAAAGGCAGGCTCAGCCAGTGCTTTTGCTTTGCTGATCTCTGCGCCTCATGCCCACACCCTCCCCAGCCCTGCCTCGCTAGCATCATTCCTTGCAGGGCTCTGTGCAAAGACCTTATTTTTTAAAAAGTCTATAAACACTGAAGTGCTGAGAAATAGAGATGGTTAGAAAACACTCATTCTCCAAAGCTCGGAAAAAACTGGGTGGAACGTTGCCCCCTTTTTGGAAATGGCTGGGCCTCGGGCTGACCTCCTGCTGCTGCAAGACTCAGACATGAGGTCATGGGTCTGGTGGTAACATATACGGCGTCACCCCCACTCCCCACTGGATGCCAGACGCCTCGGAGGGGTGACCGAGGAGCCCGGGGGCACTGGTGGAAACTCCCGGAGGCACTTTTCAAAATGTGTAATGTTGAAAGCCAGCGTGTGTTGCCCCAGTCCACGCAGCGCGCTGCTGCCGAACGAGACGGACAATTCTGAGGACGGCGAGGCGAGGACCCGCTGGACAGCGCAGAGCAAATGCAAAACCGACCACCCGAGGGCCCAGGAGACAGGAAAGGTGGCCCGGAGGCCCTGTCCAAGGATCTCAGCTCTGATGGGGCTTGAGAATCATCAACCCCTTTCCCTCCGAACCTCAGCACCATCGAGATCCCCAGCTGTCCCAGCCACTGTCTGCAGAGGCGGCCAGGCTGTCCCTGAGCAGGGCTGGCTCAGAAAGCTTCCTCGTGGGATGAGCCCACGTCTATTTACCTGTAGCTTCAATTCCTGGTATCAGTACCGTCCTTTCTGGCCACAGAATAACCCTTCCATCCCTGGGGGCACCGGTAGACCACCTGGCCTGAACTTCCAATGAAGAGTTAAGGCCGAGGTTATCAGTGGGCCTCCAAGAATTCTGGGTGTAGCGCATATCAAATGAGAAATCCTGTGGGCAACTGTGGGCTCTCTCTCGGAACTCTCCCTTTGCCAAGCTGTGTCAGCTGATGCTTCCGACAGGTCTCAACGCCCTCACCTTCGGCACCTGTACCCTTCCCTGCTTAGTAAAAAGGGGGTGTGGGTGGCAGCCCTAAAGGCGGGGTTAAGAGGCTCCGGTGTGACCCCAAGGATAAGAGGAATCGAATGTGTAAAGTTTCAAATCCTTAAATCCTAAATCCGTGAATCTAGATTTACTGTGGGAAGCCTAAACCATCGCTCGGGACAACAGGAGCCAGGGCACCCCCGTGTGTGTCATCCTGGAGCTGTTTCTGGGAAGGGGTTCTCACAGGACGTGCGTGGCCAGCCTCAGGCAGACCCCCTGGGCCACAGCTCCCCCACTTGTTCTCCATTCCTCATTTGACTTCCCTTGATGCCCCCGGACTGGGTCAGCCCTCTCCCAGGGTCTGCCGGAGCCCAGGGTGCCCTGGTAACCTCACAGCCCAAACCCGCAGCTCCTACAGCTTCTGCCCAACGAATGCCGACGGCAAGGGACCCAGCTTCCTTCCCCGGGTTGGCTCCCTGGGGAGCCAGTCTGGCTGGGAGCAGGCAGAGGTGTCCCCCAGCTTTGGGGACCTGTGCTGCACCCTCCCGGAAGGAGAAGGCACTTACTTTCCCTGAGGTAACTGAGGTGTGACAACAGCACTTCCGTGTTGTAGAGGGAGGTGGCTCGGAGGAAGTCCTCCTTGTTCATTTTGCACAGTTCCTTGCCGTCCATGTTCTGGAAGAAGGCCGTGTCAATGTCCATCAGGCCGTACTCCTTGATCGCCCATTCCAGCCACTGCCGCACGTGCTCCTGCGTCCACAGCGTGGGGTCTGCAGAGGACAAGGCCTGTCAGCCAGGGCTTCACCAAGCCTGGGCAGCCTCCCTCGATCTTCCTCCCTCCCTCCTTCCCCTTCTCTCTCTCTCTCTCTCCTCTCCAGCCTCCCTTTCCCTTTCCCCCACTGTCC